>JANAVB010015261.1:0-49381 GCA_029216955.1 Iris pallida
AGTTAGAAAATCATGAAGAGAAACTGAATGTTGTTCTAGATCGTATTAGGGAGCTGATAACTCCAAGCAAGTGAATCCTTTTTATTTTCACTTTCACTTGTATTCCATGTTTTGATTATGAAATGACAACAAATGAAAGTTCTTGATCTGACTTTGGTTTTGCTGTTTTGATAATGATAGATTCTTAGAAAATATGTTCAGAGGTAAATAATACATGACATATTTCAGTAGAATAGAATATACAAACGAACTTTGTAATTCTATCAGATGATATTAAACCAAAAATGATCTTAGTTTAATACTGATTGGAAAAAATAGAATTCAGACATAAAAATATCTTTGAACTCAATTTTTCATGATCTTTGGACTTGAAAATCAAAAGACTAGATGAATGAACGGATTAACCGTCAGATTATAATGAACGGACGAACCGTCGGATGAACGGATGAACCGTCAAGTATTAATGAACGGACGAACCGTCAGATGAACGGACGAACCGTCAAGTATTAATCACTTTTTTTTAAAACAGCCAATACAAACCATGTTGGAAGTCAGAATGTTGCAATAGAAGTCCCCGATACTTGTATCGGAATCCCAAGAAGTGGTACTAGAAGAATCAGATCTCTTATCTTCGTCAGACTCGGGATCTTCATGGATAATATTGATAAAAGGAGTAGGAGCTATATAGCCCAATCCGCATTTCGTCCTTCCATATTTCAGAGGAGGAATACGAACAGGCATTTTCTTCATTTTCCACTATTGAGGCCAGTCCTGAAGTCATAGCCCATATTTTTGATGATGTCTTTAGATTGCTGACTATAACGACGTAGTTGTAATCTTCCAGTGTCATCATTTTTGTCTTCATCTTCTAAATCAGAAGGACTTTGGGGCCCTTTATAGAAGAATATTGGAATGTCTCCTGGCTTTCTGCTGGAAACTAGAAAGTATGAAGATTGTACAGGTTCTAGGGATACATCTGTATGAACAGTCTGTACAACCCCTATGGTTATTGCGTTCAAGTCATCTAACAAATGTAAATAACTATGATAATTACACACATCAGCATACTGCAAAGATGGAGACTTTTCATTAAATGTAAAAGCAGCAGTATTTACATTGGGAAAAGGCTGAGCCTTAGAGATTTTAGCCAAGTCAATGACTAAAGGGGGAGAAGAAGAACGAGAAGAAGCGTTGTTTCGATTAAGATCGATAACAAATGGCTCAAAGAGGTGAGCTCCCTTGAAGTTTGAGATGGAAGAATAATCCGCCCTCCAACTGGAATTAGCAGAGTACTGTTCCATATGTGGAGATGCAGGAATTACAGTACGCCCACTGACAGGAATAATCATTGTGTCTTGAGCAAACGACTGAGGTAACGGAGAAATCCGTCCACTCACCGGAATGATGAAAGAACCTTCTTCAGAGAGTTTGGGAGATTGTTGCTGAATAGTTCGACCTTTAACAGAAATTATTAAGGTCTCACTTTGTGAATCCTCTTTCTCCATAGTATAACCCTTGTATACTCTTCTTTGTACATTCGAGAATCATTGAAATAAGCTTCAACCCCATGGAAGGGATTTATATCAGCAACTTCTTTTTGTACTCTTCCATTGCTATCAATGTATTTAAAACACTGATGAAGAGTAGAAGGCACCACATTATTTCATGAAGAAAGAGCCTCCCCAGAAGAAGATTATAGGATCCCACGATCTCAATCACATAGAAAGTGACTTTGGATCTGAAATCACCTATTTGAAGCTTCAGATGAATCTTTCCCAAAGGCTCGCTTCGGCTTTGATTGAATCCCAGGATAGTAGTAACCGTCTTAGAGAGCTTGTAAAGAAGGATTTTTAGTTTATCCAGCAGACTCTTTGGCATTATGCTTATAGCAGACCCTGGATCAATGAGGATACGATCTATCTTCATTGTGTCGATATAACCGGTGTAGTAGAGAGGCCGATCATATCGATTATCCTCCAATAGCATGTCGTCTTGTGTAAAGGTGATATTTGGGATAATTTCCAATACACTGTTGCAATGTAAGCAAGTGACAGGTTCTGCATCTGGCTTCTTCAATTGTGCAAGACAAGAGTCAGCTTGTAGAAGTGCTTCACTTAATGTCTCCCGAGTCTCTTTGGAAAGACGTAGAAGTTCAAAGAGGGACATTCTAGCTGGAGTATTAGCAAGCTGAGCTAAAATGTCAAAATTATAAGGCTTCTGAAGTCCAAGAGGAGAGGACTTCTTGATTGGCTTATCAAACCGAGCCTATTGTTTGCCTTTCTCCAGAGCTGTAGGCTTGGGAGGAATAGGTTCAGTGGATGATTCTTCTTCAGGAGGAAAATTAGAAGCATCTTTATCAGCTGGAGGGATATCAAGAGGATCCTCAGGACTTTTGGAATAATCCTTTAGATAAGGTTTCCCCGTTCGAGTAGCACTAACAAGTGCTTCTTCTTTCTCTTTTGGCTCTGTGTCAGGAATAGATCCAAGAGAAGTCATATGACATAATTTAATCTTTCCAGCCTTCTTGGACTTTCGAGAAGTAGTCTTTTGAGGAGAAGGCGATTCAAAATCTGCCACTAGATCAGGATGGATCCACATGATTTCCCCTGTTTCTAAAGTGATTGGCACTAATCCTTCAGACCGTGGAGGAGGAAGATTCACTATGTCAAGAGTTGTCTTGGGAATAGGAACGATCCCACTTTCAAGGAGTTGAGGAGGGAAATCTCCGAATTGTATAGAGAGACGTTGGAGGTGACGGTCTTCTCTTTTGGAGTAAGAGAGATAGCTCCAGATTTATTTCTTGGATCTTTCCTTTCAGTACATAACATGTACGAATTGTATGACCCAGCATTCTGTGATATGGGCAGTATTTGGGATGATCTGTTTTACCAGCTTCATCAGGTTTCTTGATCTCAGGTAGTTGTATCTTATTACCTTTCAGCAGACATTCAAAGATACCAAGGACATCGTCGTCATCGAAAGATATTCTTCTTTGGGGCGAGGTGTTCTTGGTTGTTGAGTTGTAGGAGAAGTTTGAACAGTTGATGTATCTTTGCTCTGAAGATTAACTTCAAGAGTTTCTTTTCCCTTGCGAGCATTGTTTTTATTGTTAGTACCTTGACCTGTTTCTTTAGGAGTCATTTGCACTCCTAAACCTTTGAAGGTTTCAGCACTAATTTCTGCGGCCTTGGCACTAACTATGAAAGAAGGCCAGTCTTAGAATTGAGTGGATCCTGTCCACATGCTGATGATTGGCAACAAGTTTGATTTGCATGTGTCGATGGTGACAGCATCAGGAGTTCCAAGAGGCATCTTCAGAGCTTCTCTTCGAAATCGTTCAATGTACTCTTCTGTAGTTTATTATTTTTCTGCTTGATTCTAATAAGAGCAAACATAGTCATGTCATTGAGCCCTTCATAGAACCGTTCAAGAAACATCTGTTTGAAACTGGAAAATGAGGTAATGCTCCCATCTGGGAGACTTCTATACCATTCATAAGCCGTTCCCTTGAGACATCCAACAAACCCGAGTAAGGAGGGCGTCGCTTGGTTGCAGCTGATCAGTCATCACTTCAAAGTGATTAATGAACTGACTTGGAGAAGTGGTTCCATCATAGAATGAGATAGTAGGAGGCTTGTATTTAGGAGGATACGATACTTGCTTCCATTCTATCGGATAAGGTTGTTTGATGCCTAACCTTTGTAAACCATCTTTCTGTTTGAATGCCTCGAAATGAGTTTTGAGATTCCTCAATTCTTCATTAACAATTCCAGAAGATTGTGGAGTTGTAACTTGTAGAGAATAGTTGGGAGGAGGAACAGCATTGTAAGCACTACCCCCAGCTCCAGAGAGACTAGGGTTTGGTTGAGCTGGTCCAGGAGTATTAGATTGTACTGCTGGAGGAACTTGTACTGGACTCATATCAGTGTCAGTTGGTATGGCATCTGGTACAGTATGTCAATTTTGCATCTGTGTTGCCATGAGTTCATACATCGACTTCATAGTATCAGCCATAGACTTCATTTGTTGTTCCAAAGAAGCAATTCATTGATCTTGAGGAGTCAAGGAAGAAGAAGGTTCATCAGTATTCCCATCAACCATATAAGTTGTGACTGTACGAGGAATTATTGATGAACTGGTAGATGTTGTTTGTTCTGAATTATTGCTTTGTGCATCAAAGTCAATTATAGGAGAACTACCCCCAGTAGGAAGAGGTGGAAAGTTAGATTCTCCAAGGAATTCAGAATCATCTTCAGAGATCAAATTTCTTTAACTAGAGGCCAGGACTCTTGCTCTGGTATTTCTATATACTCCATCTGGACTATCAACTCAACCCCCAGCATCCCGAGAGGTCTATTGACATAAGCAAACAAAGGCTCATCTTCATCAGGCATAGGTTCACACTGAATCCGATTGAAGACAGATTGTCGTTTTGTTTGACATCTGCATTGCATTGTGACTCTTGGCTGGAAGTCACATTCATGATCAACATGATCATGAGCCATTGATTGACATCTGCATTGAATTATGACTCTTGGATAGAAGTCACATTCAGCATGGTCCTTTGACACAGAATCACTTCTTCTCTTCTGTTGAAGATATTCTCGTAAATCTGTTTGTGAAGATTGAGGAGTATATTTCCTGTTCTTGGGTCTTGATGGCTCTTGATTATATAGAGAATGATTAATATGAGCCACATAGTTTCTTGCATACTCTGTATCTGGATCTCTTATCCTTGTTTCCAACTGGTATGGTTTCTTAACACCAGAAGTGCTAATTTTTGTTCTTAGATCAGTTGGAGGTAACACATTGGTTTTGGACACATGGAGTTTTCCTTCCATTTATCTGGATATTTGCAGAGAAGAAAGAGTTGAACCACCCCCTTGATTAGGAGTTGGTAACAGACCTTTTCTAGACAGATTCTGTGCCCAATTCGAAGAAGTCATAGAAGAAAACATTAAGGAATGTTTCTTCTTAGACTCAATCAAGTTTTGAGACATAGAATGTCCAGAAGGAAGAGTAGTCAAAAGACCATCTCCTTTTCTTTGACTAACAAAATTGTCAGTCAAAGCTGTTCCTGAAGTAAAAACTACAGGAGCAGAAGAAACAACTAAAGAGTTATTTCTTTTCGAAGGGACTTTGTGTGGAAGACCACCCCCAGTTCTGGTAGAACTTGGCAAAGAGGAAGAGATAGCTAAAGAGCTATTCTTCTTAGATGAAATACACGCTGAAACAGGCTTGGTTAAAGAACCAGTGCTGTTGGCGTGACTTTTGACTTTGGAAATACACGCTGGAACAGATTTGGCTAAGGAGCCAGTATTGTTAGCATGACTTTTGAGGTTGAAATTGCACACTGGAACAGATTTGGCTAAGGAGCCAGTACTGTCAGCGTGACTTTTAAGGTTGAAATTGCACGATGGAACAGATTTGGCTAAGGAGCCAGTACTGTCAGCGTGACTTTCAACTTTGGAGACACACACTGGAACAGATTTGGCTAAGGAGCCAGTACTGTTAGCGTGATCTTTGATTGCTGTCATCTTCGAGCGCACAAGAGTGTGCGTGCTTGCAGTAGAGTTCTTGCCAGTGTTAGGAGCAGACACTGTAGTGGTGATGGAGGCTGTAGTGGGTTTACCACTCTTAGCCCGCTGCATTTCTTCATAGGCGAGTTGATCGAATTGGATCGTCATCACCTTCTTCGTCAAGCCGATTGACGAAGTATCGCATTGAGTTGTTCCCATCTCAGAAGAGGAGATGGTTTTCCCCAGCAGAGTCGCCAATTTGTTTTCCATAAATAAATTCCTTTATTTATTGTGTATCTGAGAAAATTACAACTGTGGGAATCTGATCTAGAAGACGATCACTTTATCCCTTGGACTATGCGAAGAAGAAAAGCTCTCAAAATTTTGACAGTAGATAACTATGTATCAGTACAATGAATGAGAAAAAAGAACTCTATTTATAGAGTCGAAAATAATAACTGAAAAGATAACTGTCTTCACAGTCTGTGCTTAGTTGAAAATTATGCAGGATTTAACATACGCAAGACTGTGAACAGTTACTGGACGTGGCCTGTAACTGTTGGACACATGGCAATCATGCATGAGTCGTGTGTAAGTTACAGGACACGCAGGCGAGAGATCAGTGGCATGGCCGCCACATACTCCAATTTAATGAAATCCACGCAGACTTGTTGAAGACGAAATCCACGCAAACTCGGGGTAGAAAGCTTCAAAATCTATGCACGCTTGGGGCAAGAAGCTTCAGAATCCACGCAGACTTGATGAAGAAAACTTCAGAATCCATGCAGACTTGAGGAAGAAGAAAACTTCCGAATCCACGCAGATTTGAGGGAAAACTCAAAATACACGCAGACTTGGGATAGAACTGCCAACTGTCTTGATTTGGCGTGCCTCGACTGACACAAAATCTCTGACAGTGATTACTTTTGTCAGTCACATTAAATGACAAGAAGCTTTTTTGGTACGCCAACTTGACAAAGGTTGAGTCTTGTTGAAGAAGATTTTGAAAATCACGCAATAGACGGCTGTGATCTCTCGAATCCTGTGCATACGTGGCATACGAAGAGACATTCTTCGACTGTTGTGCTGTCAGTCATAATTACTCTCTGACAAATGACGAGCTGTCTCCTCAGTGTGATTCGTAAATGTTGTTTTGATCAACTGAGCGTGACTTTTGACTTTGTCCTGATCAACTCAGCGTGACTGTCATTTTTTAAAGGCCTACAACAGGTTTTTCAAGACTATTGCCAAGCAACTGGCATCAAAGTTGAACATCCTGTAGCTCATGTTCACACTCAGAACGGGTTAGCAGAATCTTTTATTAAGAGATTACAATGGATTGCTCGTCCATTGTTGATGCAGTCACAGTTGACTGTGGAAGCTTGGGGTCATGCTATATTGCATGCCGCATCACTTATTAGAATACGGCCTTCTGGAGGTCATATTCTATCTTCGATGTAGCTCGCTTATGGTTCACCTCCAAATATCTCACATTTGAGAGTTTTTGGTTGTGCTGTTTACGTCCCCATTGCTCTCCCACAGAGGACCAAAATGGGTCCACAACGTCGATTAGGTATCTATGTTGGGTTTGACTCACCCTCTATAATTAGATACCTAGAACCCCTGACGGGTGACGTATTTAAGGCACGTCTTGATGACTGTGAGTTTGATGATGGATTATTTCCTAAACTGGGCACACAGTCTAAGAAGCCAGAAGCTTCTAAGACAATTTCTTGGGACACAAAAACTGTCTCATTTTGATCCGCGTACAAGTCAATGTGAAGATGAGATCCTGAAGATATTACATCTTCAGAACACTGTACATCTACTTTCGGATATATTTACTGACAACCAGAAGATTGTCAGATCACACGTCCCTGCTGCCAACACGCCAGCTAGGATTGACATTCCCAAAGATGGATGCAATCCGCCGGCAGCAGAAATGGCAATACCTCAATTAAAAAGAGGACGCCCACCAGGTTCGAGAGACAAAGTCCCTCGTAAAAGAAAAAATCCTGGAGAAATTAAGAAGATCCCAACACAGGATGCTGAGCTCAGATCAGCTACCTCTCCCTCCTAGTTTCCCCTGAAGAGGAATAAACAGAAGAAATATCATTAAATTATGTACATACTGGAGACGTACTGAACAGAAAAAGCACAGTCGTCGACGACGATTTTACGTTCAATATTGCCGTTCACGTCACTGAAAATGACGATGACATCGATCCACGGTCTCTAGTGGAATGTAAACGCAGAGGCGATTGGCCAAAGTGGAACGAGGCAATAGGAGTAGAGCTGGACTCACTCTTGAAATGCGAAGTCTTTGGACCAGTAGTCCAAACACCTGAAGGTGTAAAACCTGTGGGATCTAAATGGATCTTCACAAGAAAAAGAAATGAACACAACATAGTTTTGCGCTACAAAGCACGACTTGTAGCACAAGGTTTCTCCCAGAAACCGGGAATAGATTATGAAAAAACATATTCTCATGTCATGGATGGGAATACCTTCAGATTCCTGATCAGCCTCTCTTCTCTAAAAAGCCTAGAAATGCAGCTCATGGACGTTGTGACTGCATATCTTTTTGGCAATAGAGATAAAGATATCTATATGAAACTCCCTGAAGGATATAAAATTTTACCAGAGAAAACAGATAGACCTCGGGACACCTATTCTGTAAGGTTACAATGATCATTGTACGATCTTAAACAATCAGGAAAAATGTGGTATAACAGACTAAGTGAGTTTCTTGCTACGCAAGGATTTACTAATGATAAAGTCTGCCCGTGTATCTTTATAAAAAGATCGGGAACAGGATTTGTTATAGTCGCCGTTTATGTCGACGACTTAAATCTTATCGGATCTCCTGCAGAGATCACTGAGATATCTGAAAGCGTTAAGACAACTTTTGAAATGAAAGACCTAGGTGCTTCGTCTTACAAGCTTCAGGCTTGCAGGTCTTTTAGTTGCCTCATCCCTATTCCTCTTACAAGCTTTACAAAAGTACATCGTGGCAGTGTTTTGGTAAACAAATCTGCTAAGTTATTACAAGATTGAATTTGTTGTATTTTGACTTGTTCCTTCTCTTGAAGGTCGTGCGTCCAGAAGAACTTGGGGGATATGTGCTTCGTCTTGTCATTCTTTATGTATCCTTTCTGAAGTTGAGCTACGCATGCTGTATTATCTTCAAAAAGGGTAGTAGGCTCAAGTTTACCAGTCTTCAGGCCAGTAGATGCCAAAATGTGCTGAATGACGGAGCGAAGCCAAACACACTCCTTGCTTGTTTCATGGATTGCCAGAAGTTCAGAATGGTTGGATGAGATAGCCACACTGGTCTGTTTGACGGACCTCCAGGAGATAGCCGTACCACCAAAAGTAAATACAAATCCAGTTTGTGATTTCTCTGTGTGGGGATCTGATCTATAACCTGCATCTGAATAACCAAGTAAAGTGGAAGACCCACTATTCGGGTAATATAGTCCTAGGTCTATAGACCCTTGGAGGTAGCGCAGAAGATGCTTCACTCCATTCCAGTGGCGCTTTGTGGGCTCTGCACTGTATCTGGCTAATAAGTTAACTGAAAATGCTATATCAGGACGCGTACAGTTAGCTATATAGAGTAGTGCCCCAATGGCACTTAGGTAAGGTACTTCAGGACCTAATAATTCCTTCCCCTCTTCCAGTGGATGGAAAGGGTCCTTCTTTACGTCCAATGATCGAACGACCATTGGTGTACTAAGGGGATGGCATTTATCCATGTGGAATTGTTTAAGTAATCTTCGTGTATATGTAGATTGGTGTAACAGGATACCACCCTTTAGGTGTTCGATCTGTAAGCCAAGATAATACTTTGTTTCCCTAGGTCTTTCATTTCAAAAGTTGTCTTAAGGCTTTCAGATATCTCAGTGATCTCTGCAGGAGATCCAATAAGATTTAAATCATCGACATAAGATTTAAATCATTGACTTGTACGCAAATCAAAATGAGACAAAGTTTTTGTGTCCCAAGAAATTGTCTTAGAAGCTTCTGGCTTCTTAGACTGTGTGCCCAGTTTAGAAAATAATCCTTCATAAACTCTCAGTCATCAAGACGTGCCTTAAATACGTCAAAATTTAAACTTTGGCATAATAGACTGGGTCACCCAGGATCAGCTTTGATGAAACGAATCATAAGCCAATCCAGTGGACACAACCTGCAGAACCTGAAGATTCTTCAGAAGTATGATTACTCCTGTCTACCTTGTTTTCAAGGCAAAATTATAACGAGACCATCCCTTTTGAAAGTAGGACTAGAGTCTTCTAGCTTCTTAGAGAGAATTCATGGAGACATTTGCGGACCTATTCACCCCACAAGTGGTCCATTTAGGTACTTTATGGTACTTATCGATGCATCTACTAAATGGTCTTATGTGTGCCTTTTGTCCACCCGCAACTTAGCTTTTTCTAAGCTATTGGCACAAATAATTAAGTTGCGGGCTCATTTTCCCGATAACCATATCAAAAAATTAAGACTTGATAATGCGGGTGAATTTACTTCAGAGGTTTTTCAAGACTATTGCCAAGCAACTGGCATCGAAGTTGAACATCCTGTAGCTCTTGTTCACACCCAGAACGGGTTAGCAGAATCTCTTATTAAGAGATTACAATGGATTGCTCGTCCATTGTTGATGCAGTCACAGTTGACTGTGGAAGCTTGGGGTCATGCTATATTGCATGCCGCATCACTTATTAGAATACGGCCTTCTGGAGGTCATATCTATCTCCGATGCAGCTCGCTTATGGTTCACCTCCAAGATGAGATCCTGAAGATATTACATCTTCAGAACACTGTACATCTACTTCCGGATACATTTACTGACAACCAGAAGATTGTCAGATCACACGTCCCTGCTGCCAACACGCCAGCTAGGATTGACATTCCCAAAGATGGATGCAATCCGCCGGCAGCAGAAATGGCAATACCTCAATTAAAAAGAGGACGCCCACGAGGTTCGAGAGACAAAGTCCCTCGTAAAAAAAAATCCTGGAGAAATTAAGAAGATCCCAACACAGGATGCTGAGCTCAGATCAGCTACCTCTCCCCTCCTAGTTTCCCCTGAAGAGGAACAAACAGAAGAAATATCATTAAATTATGTACGTACTGGAGAGGTACTGAACAGAAAAAGCATAGTCGTCGACGATGATTTTACGTTCAATATTGCCGTTCACGTCACTGAAAATGACGATGACATCGATCCACGGTCTCTAGCGGAATGTAAACGCAGAGGCGATTGGCCAAAGTGGAACGAGGCAATAGGAGTAGAGCTAGACTCACTCTTGAAACGCGAAGTCTTTGGACCAGTAGTCCAAACACCTGAAGGTGTAAAACCTGTGGGATATAAATGGATCTTCACAAGAAAAAGAAATGAACACAACATAGTTGTGCGCTACAAAGCACGCCTTGTAGCACAAGGTTTCTTCCAGAAACCGGGAATAGATTATGAAGAAACATATTCTCCGGTCATGGATGGAAATACCTTCAGATTCCTGATCAGCCTCTCTTCTCTGAAAAGCCTAGAAATGCAGCTCATGGACGTTGTGACTGCATATCTTTTTGGCAATAGAGATAAAGATATCTATATGAAACTCCCTGAAGGATATAAAATTTTACCAGAGAAAACAGATAGACCTCGGGACACCTATTCTGTAAGGTTACAATGATCATTGTACGATCTTAAACAATCAGGAAAAATATGGTATAACAGACTAAGTGAGTTTCTTGCTACGCAAGGATTTACTAATGATAAAGTCTGCCCGTGTATCTTTAAAAAAAGATCGGGAACAGGATTTGTTATAGTCGCCGTTTATATCGACGACTTAAATCTTATCGGATCTCCTGCAGAGATCACTGAGATATCTGAAAGCCTTAAGACAACTTTTGAAATGAAAGACCTAGGCAAAACAAAGTATTGTCTTGGCTTACAGATCGAACACCTAAAGGGTGGTATCCTGTTACTAGTGGGAAAAACCATCAGTCCTAAGGAAAAAGAGTACAATCCTATAGTTTTACTCCCCCTGATCTATACAAGCTTCAGGCTTGCAGGTCTTTTAGTTGCCTCATCCCTATTCCTCTTACAAGCTTTACAAAAGTACATCGTGGCAGTATTTTGGTAAACAAATCTGCTAAGTTATTACAAGATTGAATTTGTTGTATTTTGACTTGTTCCTTCTCTTGAAGGTCGTGCGTCCAGAAGAATTTGGGGGATATGTGCTTCGTCTTGTCATTCTTTATGTATCCTTTCTGAAGTTAAGCTACGCATGCTGCATTATCTTCAAAAAGGGTAGTAGGCTCAAGTTCACCAGTCTTTAGGCCAGTAGATGCCAAAATGTGTTGAATGACGGAGCAAAGCCAAACACACTCCTTGCTTGTTTTATGGATTGCCAGGAGTTCAGAATGGTTGGATGAGATAGCCACACTGGTCTGTTTGACGGACCTCCAGGAGATAGCGGTACCACCGAAAGTAAAAACAAATCCAGTTTGTGTTTTCTCTGTATGGGGATCTGATCTATAACCTGCATCTGAATAACCAAGTAAAGTGGAAGACCCACTATTCGGGTAATATAGTCCTAGGTCTATAGACCCTTGGAGGTAGCGCAGAAGATGCTTCACTCCATTCCAGTGGTGCTTTGTGGGCGTTGCACTGTATCTGGCTAATATGTTGACTAAAAACGCTATATCAGGACGCGTACAGTTAGCCAGATAGAGTAGTGCCCCAATGGCACTTAGGTAAGGTACTTCAGGACCTAATGATTCCTCCCCCCTCTTCCAGTGGACGGAAAGGGTCCTTCTTTACGTCCAATGATCGAACGACCATTGGTGTACTAAGGGGATGGCATTTATCCATGTGGAATTGTTTAAGTAATCTTCGTGTATATGTAGATTGGTGTAACAGGATACCACCCTTTAGGTGTTCGATTTGTAAGCCAAGACAATACTTTGTTTTCCCTAGGTCTTTCATTTCAAAAGTTGTCTTAAGGCTTTCAGATATCTCAGTCATTGTCTTTGGGGATGTTAATGAAACGACTTCAGTGGTACTTAACCCAAGTAAACACAAATCCATGTTGTGTTCACCAGATCCTTCTATTATGTTTGATATGTCTATATTGCCTTGACGCACACAATCCTTAAAAAAAAAAGCTATTTTTATAGCTTAAATGATTATGACGGTCCTGTTATTACGATATCAGTCTAAGAAGCCAGAAGGATTATTTAAAAGCACAGAACAACTTTCATCCCCAGAGATCACTGAGATATCTCACAAAAACATATTGTGAGATATCTGAAAATTTAATGATATTTCTTTTGTTTGTTCCTCTTCAGGGAAACTAGGAGGGGAGAGGTAGCTGATCTGAGCTCAGCATCCTGTGTTGGAATCTTCTTAATTTCTCTAGGATTTTTCTTTTACGAGGGACTTTGTCTCTCGAACCTGGTGGGCGTCCTCTTTTTAATTGAGGTATTGCCATTTCTGCTGCCGGCGAATTGCATCCATCTTTGGGAATGTCAATCCTAGCTGGCGTGTTGGCAGCAGGGACGTGTGATCTGACAATCTTCTGGTTGTCAGTAAATGTATCCGGAAGTAGATGTACAGTGTTCTGAAGATGTAATATCTTCAGGATCTCATCTTCACATTGACTTGTACGCGGATCAAAATGAGGCAAAGTTTTTGTGTCCCAAGAAATTGTCTTAGAAGCTTCTAGCTAATTGTTAAATCTTGTTTTATTGCTCATCATTATCTTTAAAAAAATTTGTGAGATATTCCGCTATCTCATAGTTTTTGAACCATCTTTTAGACGAGTAATATACAGATATTCTGCCTCATTTATTTTATTTGTTTCTAAGTGATATCCGTTTAAACGAATGTCCTTGAAACTTATGAGGTTCCTATTTGATTTAGGAGAGAATAGTGCATCTTTTATTATTAGTCTTATTTTATTTGATTGTTAATAATTATTGGCACAAATAATTAAGTTGCAGGCTCATTTCCCCGATAACCATATCAAAAAATTAAGACTTGATAATGCGAGTGAATTTACTTCACAGGTTTTTCAAGACTATTGCCAAGCAACTGGCATCGAAGTTGAACATCCTGTAGCTCATGTTCACACCCAGAACGGGTTAGCAAAATCTCTTATTAAGAGATTATAATAGATTGCTCGTCCATTGTTGATGCAGTCACAGTTGACTGTGGAAGCTTGGGGTCATGCTATATTGCATGCTGCATCACTTATTAGAATACGGCCTTCTGGAGGTCATATTCTATCTCCGATGCAGCTCGCTTATGGTTCACCTCCAAATATCTCACATTTGAGAGATATTTAAGTCGTCGACATAAACGGCGACTATAACAAATCCTGTTCCCGATATTTTTATAAAGATACACGGGCAGACTTTATCATTAGTAAATCCTTGCGTAGCAAGAAACTCACTTAGTCTGTTATACCACATTTTTTCTGATTGTTTAAGACAGTACAATGATCTTTGTAACCTTACAGAATAGGTGTCCCGAGGTCTATCTGTTTTCTCTGGTGAAATTTTATATCCTTCAGGGAGTTTCATATAGATATCTTTATCTATATTACCATAAAGATATGCAGTCATAACGTTCATGAACTGCATTTCTAAGCTTGTAAGAGGAATAGGGATGAGGCAACTAAAAGACCTGTAAGCCTGAATCTTGTATAGATCAGGGAGAGTAAAACTAATATTGTATTTCAGTTTATGTGACCATTGGAAGTCATCAATTCATGGGAAAGATTGGATGTTATTTCCAACTTACAATCTAATTCTGAGACTTTCAAGCATGCATATATGCATGTTGGTACTAAATAGTAGATATCTGTCAAGGATACTAAATAGTAATGCTCTTAGCTTCTTCTTCTTTCCAACTTTCATAGTGTTCATTACAGTAGCATTTTGAGTCCAGCAGGGTCGGCTATCTCATGGAATGGATGAGGACATAATTGCATAAATGAGACTAAACTTTAAATATCTTGCTACAAGTATATCTTGTTTTAAACAGGCCATATATATAGGTACAAGGGGCAGCCCAAGAGTCATGAGTTACATAACCCAAGGGTCAAGAGTTACATGATCCCAAGGGTCATGTGTAACTCATGACATAATGATGAATAGATAAGGGTTTCATAACAAATTCAATATATAAATATTTATTGGCAATTTTGAAATTTATTAGATTATTTTATTATTTATGAAAAGATATTTTAGATCGTTTGTTTTAATGTTAAATTAGTTATGGTGATTTAAATCGAAAAATACTTATTAGCTTCAAATTAAAAATAGATTATCTAGTATAAAGAATATTTTTGATTTGATTTAAAGTGATTTAATTTAGAAAAGAAATTATCTAACGGGGATTTAAACTATCCCACTCCTTATCTTAATAGGAGTCCTCCACCCTATATAGGGGAGTTGCCATTATTTTTCTCTACAAGAAATTTCATAACACAAAATTCATCACAACCAGAATTGGTGCATCGTGTCGGTGTTTTTCTTCCTATCCATTATGTTTTTCTCTATTACAATTACAACTATCTACGTCGTGTCCGATACCCCAGACATGACGGCATTCCTCCACAACAACACAACCCTCGACCACAATTCTTCTCCACATTCTGACTCCTCCGACAAACTTGTCGAGACTCCTCCACGACACCCACCGAGCACCACCATCATCAACCAAACATCTCCAGCACCAAAGTTTAATCAAACAGCAAAACCAACCTTACCTCCATCGCGTCGCGTCGGAGCGCCTCCTCCACGAACTTCGGCCCCGCCGCCCGCACCAGTCGGGTCTAGCGCCGCCAAGCCGACTCCACTGATCTGGGACCTCCACACCGAACGCCCTCCATCGAGCGACCGTGCTGGAAAACGTGCGACAGCGAGAGCAACGCCACAGCCGAGCAGCGCCTCCGTCCCGAGCTTACGTCGCCCGCCTCGAACTCCACACCGTCGAGGTGGGCCGTCGTGCGCAGGTCTCTCCGGCCGACCGCCGACCGCCGACGCCTTCCTGAAATCTTCCTCCGCCTGTGCTGAGCCGTGCCACCCCGCGAGCTCCGTCTCCCCTTTGCCGCACGACCACCGTTCCGCTGCCTCCGTTTCGCTCCGACGCCGGAGCCGGTCCGATCAACTTCTCCAGATGCGGCCTCCCTTCGCTAGGTTCTCCGCCGATTCCTCCTCCAGATCGGCGACTCCCGCCACAACGCCGGAGCTCCGCCCTTCCGCCGCGCGCCGACCGCCGCGCCGCGCCACCGCCGAAACCCCCCTCGGTGAGTCACTTCCCCCTCCTCTCTCTGCTCTTCCTATCTCTTTCTCCCTGTGCAAGAATTTAGAGAGAGGGCTGGACATATCTAAGGGATTAATTACTATTTCTATTTATAATATTGTTATTATTATTATATTACTGTTATTATTTTATTATTAATATTATTATCGTTATTAGTATTAGTATTATTATTAGTATTATTACTACTATTATTATGATTATTATATTGTGGGTATTGTTATTGTATATTATTATTATTATTATTATTATTATTATTATTATTATTATTATTATTATTATTATTATTATTTCAAAATTACTAATATTATTGTTAATTAAAAATCTATATATATTTCTAAAAATTATACGGGTAGTATAAATATTGAATTGGGCTTGGTCCCGTATTATTTTCAAATTGGTCTTAAACCCTAAAGGTAAATTTTTCTAGATTACTCATTAATTACTAGAAATATTTTGACGCATAAGAAATATATTTTCCAAATAATAAAACAATTTTTCTAAATATTTTTTAAATATTTATCTAAATTATTTTTACTAATAAAAATATAAAATATATAGTTTCACTATCTAAATATTTTATTTTGCTTAGTTTTTGCCTAAAAGATTTAGACTTTAAAGTATTTATCTAAAGCTATTTTTACCAAAAATATATTTTTAGGTCTTTAAACATTCTTTTCTAAAATAGTACAAAGTATCTTTCTCCGCAATTTTCCATTTTTATTAATCAAGGTTGATCATGACTAAATTGTGCTTTCCTATTTCCTCGTAACTTCGGGCCCTTACACATCGACCCCGGCCATTGGACAGAACATGACTTGTTGGATCATTGTACAACACCAGACGACACACCAGGCAAGACACCTTGCCTTTACTGTTTAAATTTCCTGCTCAATATTGTTTTGTTTATTTTCAAGTTGTCCTTTCTAAATTATATGTAGATGCAAATTACTATATTTTATGCAATTGGCTTAGAGTTAAGAGACTACCATCAAATTTGGTGTGTCTTATTGACTTGTCACGATTGTACACGATTGTGTGTGAGAGTTGTGAGTATCATATAGAGGTCACTTGCGTGTGTGATGATCCCCCGTGTACATGCGTAGGAATAACTGTCAATAGATGCGTGTTAGAGGACTTGACAATTATCTATTATGAAACAGTGTGGTGGAAACGACACGTGTTTGTGTGTCATGGTTACGACACACGTATAGTATCATTGTGGGGAGGGGACAGCTACTAGCGTAGGGGCTACATTTACTTTTACACTTTTTGGGTGACAGTGACTCGGATGAGCGCTACTTGCTGCCCGGCCGATAGTATCTCGGATGAGCGCTACTTGACGGCCACTCTTTATTACTTGCTTGCGTGAATCCGTTACAGCCCCTGCGTAGAACGTTGTCCTCTAAAGTGCATTCCACATAGAATGGTTAGGAACCTTTACTCATGCATATTTTTCTGTTGAGCTTTTACTTATTCAGTTATTGGCAAGATGTTATGTGTCTTGTTACGTCCTCTGAGGACCTGGTGATCTCTCCAGGTGTGTGTTTCGTGATTCTTGCAGGTGCTCTAGCTAAGGCCATGTCTTTCTTCCTCCGTGATGATTGCTCTTGGGCTCGTCATTTGCTCCGCTCGACCAAATCCGCTATTTGTATATTTCTTTCTTATTTAAACTTGTTGGTAGTGGATATGTCTCCGTCTAACGTTTGTACAAATGACTAGTTGATTATATTATTAAAACTTCATATATGTAGATGAGATTTAGTTTGAGCATGGCTTTCTACATTTTACAGCTTATGTATACATAGGAGCCTTTCATTTACTCGTATGTATACAGCTGGCATGATACGTATCTAGTCCTAAGTATTTTGGGACTGGGGCGTTACATATTTTGTGGTGGCCCATGCAGGTCAAGTTTGCCATTTCGGTTACATGACTATACCGAGCGGGCCTACAATATAGTATTAGAGTCTAGAATCGCATCCACCTACTTGACATCCTTTCTTGACTTCAAATTCTGAACTCTCGTTCGCCCTTCTTGATTTGCATCTTGCTTGACTCCTTCTACCGTAAATTCTTAGTTTCGTGCTTAGTGACAATTAGGAAGATGACTACACTCGTATATGCTCATAGGTCAAACACATGGCTAGAAGGATTACCTTGACAATTAGTATGCATTGAGGTCTTATTTGTGTATAAAAGCATTTATGTTTCCTAGAAATTTGATCTTAAGGATTAGTAAATTCTAAGTTGGGTAGTAGAGATGGATTTTATTTTGATACTACTAAAGGATTGATAATTGAGAAAACAACATGTTGACTTTTGTGAAATAGTTACGATTTAAAAATAGCTTAAGATTTTTAAATTTAGTGGTACGATTTACAAGTTTACTTAAATTTTGAGTTTGAAGGATGATAGTAAAATTTTGGTTTAAAATATTTTGGAAGATATAAAATCAATTGAAGAAATTTTTTTAAATTTCAAATTTATATTTGATGATTTATTGATAAGATTATATTGAGTTTAAAATTGGATTGATAACATTAAAAAACTTTGGGAACAAGTTATTGTTGTTAGGGAGGTATTCACGAAGAGACCGGAAGATTTTATAAGATGGAGAAAACAAAATTTTATTGTGAAGATTTTAGAAATACTTATGATATATTGGATTATGGAGAAAAAAAGACTTTTGAAGATTTAGAGTAGTATGACTTGCTCGAAGTTTAGATATAAATTTTGAAAGATATAGAGTCAATTCGAGGAATTATTTTAAATGCTCAATCTTTGTTTGAATCACGATTGATATGAGTATTTAAAACTTGAGCTTACGTTTTGGGTTGATTGTAATATACTAAGAGTTACATCGAGGTTATTTGAGAAATTTTAAATTTTTTGTTTAGTTATGATTTTATGGAAGTTATAAAAAAAAGTTGACGACTGATAGGATTATTGAGTTTTATTACAAGTTTGATATGATGAAAAGTTATTTTTAAAGGAACTTACATTTTAAGTTATGATTGTCTTGGACGATTTACAATGAATAGAAATTATGGTAGATTATATTCTGAGGATTTTTGTGAAGGCTCGAGTTCAAGAAGTTAAAATTAAATGGTAGACCACCAAGATAATCCTAATGAGTTAGAAGGATTCAACTTTAATTGCCATATCCCCCATGACCGTGATAGTAGTGTATACAAAAGTGTAGTTGGTCATCTACCAAATACTGTGGATATATTTCAATCTTGACTCACTCGACATTTCCTCAAATCTAGATTTTATCGTGACTTTCTAACCATTTGAAACTTGAAAATAATTAGAATGTTCCTTAATCATACTCCATCTAAGTGGCTATCATATCTTTAGAAACTGTATTTCTAACTTATTTTACTTTGATTTACTAGAATCTGAATTATCATTATTTTATGCTTTAGCTTGGTCATTTATTTTGTGCGTTGATCATTATCTCATGAACTCCCACTTTCTATTTTAAATTCTTTTGTGTCCTTTACCGTGACTTGGATATTTGGAGCACAACACTAGACTTTTCCATCCAACAAATTCCATATGCAAGACCTAGACGAGCTCACCTTCATGTAGGTATATCACGTGCCACTAAAACACACCCCTTGTACCCTATTTTCTTGATACGACTTTTGGGTCATAAAGACTAAATCATAACCCTACCATGGTACCGATATACTTTTCGACCACAGATAGGGACTAAATACCGACTAAATTCTTTTAACCCGATATGTGATGATGCTCTACTTGATTTCCTTTAATGCTTAACTTTGTGCCTTACCTTGATTGCTTAGCTCATTATCCCATCAACTACTAGTTTAACTCTTGTAAGTTGGGTAGAATACCTCACGACCTAACCAACATTTTATGGACCACATTGATAGGTTCACTTGGAACATAGAATTCAGTGGACCATAACTTATCTGTCAACCAAGCCGACTGCATAGGCCAATTTGGACAAGACTTAGATTTTAAAGGACCTTAGACTATTTAATTCCCTTTTTCATGGTCCCTTACTTATACTTTGACTATTTAATGCTAACTTAGCATAAATTTTGCAAGCTATCTCTTATCAAGCTTGATCATGACGTATTTTATTGGGTCGCTCCCACTAGCATACTGTCTAATCAGAACCGGTGCATGATGGTCTGATCAACCTAGTGCCCTTGATTCGCTTTTTAATCATTTACGTGGATGGGAACATAGATAAACTTGCCCTAGAGCCTTATCCGCGACTGCCTTGACAAATCTCTTGAATTATTCAATCGCCCTTGAACCACATATTAGAATTCAAATCATCTTCCTTGGACTGTGATGGCCTTCGTCTTTTACCTATTCTAGACAAGCTTGTACTTGATAGATAAACTCAAGATATCACCTTTGGTTGCCCTATCAGCTATTTATACACAAATGTAGATAGCCACTGACCGACTCATGTGGCATATCCTCGCCTTTAACTACACCCCATTTCTTCAACCCTAAAATTTTATCGTACCCTTCCAAAATCTCTTGAGCACTCGAGGATGATTCTAATCGTTCGCTTAAAACAAACTCTCAACCAAAGTGATTACTCTCCAGTTTCTCCATATGAACCACGTCTCCCAAATATCAAAATATACTCCTTGAACCCCCCCTAACTCTTTGCCACTCTCTAATTTGTGTTATCAAAATTTTGTTTCCTTCACTAGCAACCCTTATTTATTTCCATAACCATGATATAATTTTGGATATATCGACTCCACAATTTCTAATGCATGGTTTGTCGAACGCTGTTTCATCGCCTCCTTCAAAAATTTAGTTATATTTGGTATTGACAAACTCTTTCGATCCCTCAACCCTATTTGTCCTATTCCTAAATTTCGAGGACGAAATTCTTGTAAGTTTGGTAGGATGTAAAACTCCCTAAAATTTTTCTATATTTTTATTTTATTTTATTTAGTATTGATATTGTACTTTGTATTGTATGTCGCGTACAAGTTGCATTTCGTATTTGTATGTCGCGTGCATGTTTGCGAGGTCGTTTTTATGAAAGTTATTATAGCCTTACTAATATAGAAGAATTTTTGTTTTCAAAATAATTTGTGAATAATATTTTGCGTAAAACGTAGTATGAAGATTTGCCAAAACGTATATTTTCAAAAGGGTACTTTTTAATATTCAAATACAAGTTGTAATTTAGATAACTATATTTTCGTATGTAAATATTCTATGCAAGGTGAATGAATTTAAATTCATGCCAATCTTGATTTTTGAAAACTAGTGAAAACTGCTTTGTTTTTTATAAAAGATAATTCAAATATATAAATATTTATTGGCAATTCTGAAATTTATTATTAGATTATTTATTATTTATGAAAAGATATTTTAGATCGTTTGTTTTAATGTTAAATTAGTTATGGTGATTTAAATCGAAAATACTTATTAGCTTCAAATTAAAAATAGATTATCTAGATTATAAAGAATATTTTTGATTTGATTTAAAGTGATTTAATTTAGAAAATACATTATCTAACGGGGATTTAAACTATCCCACTCCTTATCTTAATAGGAGTCCTCCACCCTATATATAGGAGAGTTGCCATTATTTTTCTCCACAAGAAATTCCACAACACAAATTCATCACAACCAGAATTGGTACATCGTGTCGGTGTTTCCCTTCCTATCCATTATGTTTTTCTCTATTACAACAACTATCTACGTCGTGTCCGACACCCCGGATACGACGGCATTCCTCCACAACAAATAACCCTCGACCACAATTCTTCTCCATATTCTGACTCCTCCGACAAACTTGCCGAGACTCCTCCACGACACCCACCGAGCACCACCACCATCAACCAAATATCTCCACCAGCAAAGTTTAATCAAACAGCAAAACCAACCTTACCTCCATCGCGCCGCGTCGGAGCGCCTCCTCCACGAACTTCGGTCCCGTCACCCGCACCAGTCGGTCCAGCCCGCCAAGCCGACTCCGCTGATCTGGGACCTCCCCGCCGAACGCCCTCCATCGAGCGACCGTGCTAGAAAATGCGCGACGGCGAGCGCAACCGCCGCAGCCGAGCAGCACCCCCGTCTCGAGCTCCCGCCGCCCGCCTCGAACTCTACACCGTCGAGGTGGGTCGTCACTCGCAGGTCTCTTCCGTCGACCGCCGATGCCTTCCCGAAATCTTCCTCTGCCTGCGCTGGGCCGCGCCACCCCGCGAGCTCCGCCTCCCCTCTGCCGCACGACCACCGTTCCGCCGCCTACGTTCCTCTCCGACACCGGAGCCGGTCCGATCAGCTCCTCCAGATGCAGCCTCCCTCCGCTAGGTTCCCCGCCGATTCCTCCTCCAGATCGGCAACTCCCGCCACAACGCCGGAGCTCTGCCCTTCCGTCGCGCGTCGACCGTCGCGCCGTGCCACCACCGAAACCCCCTCGGTGAGTCACTTCCCCTACTCTCTCTGTTCTTCCCATCTCTCTCTCACTGTGCAAGAATTTGGGGGTTGAGGGCTGGACATATCTAAAGGATTAATTACTATTACTATTATTATAATATTGTTATTATTATTATATTATTGTTATTATTTATTATTAATACTATTATCATTATAGTAGTATTATTATTAGTATTATTACTACTGTTATTATGATTATTATTATTATTATTATTATTATTATTATTATTATTATTATTATTATTATTCAAAGTTACTAATATTATTGTTAATTATAAAAATCTATATATATTTCTAAAAATTATATGGGTAGTACAAATATTGAATTGAGCTTGGTCCTATATTATTTTCAAATTGGTCTTAAATCCTAAAGGTAAATTTTTCTAGATTACTCATTAATTACTAGAAATATTTTGACGCATAAGAAAATATTTCCAATTAATAAAACAATTTTTCTAAATATTTTTAAAATATTATCTAAATTATTTTTACTAATAAATATAAAATATATAGTTTCACTATATAATTACTTTATTTTGCTTAGTTTTTGCCTAAAAAGATACTTTAAAGTATTTATCTAAAGTTGTTTTTACCAAAAATATATTTTTAGGTATTTAAACATTCTTTTCTAAAAATAGTACAAAGTATCTTTCTCCGTAATTTTCCATTTTTATTAATCAAGGTTGATCATGACTAAATTGTGCTTTCTATTTCCTCGTAACTTCGGGACCTTACACATCGACCCCGGCCATTGGACAGAACAGGACTTGTTGGATCATTGCACAACACCAGATGACACACCAGGCAAGACACCTTGCCTTTACTGTTTAAATTTTCTGCTCAATATTGTTTTGTTTATTTTCAAGTTGTCCTTTCTAAATTATATGTAGATGGAAATTACTATATTTTATGCAATTGGCTTAGAGTTAAGGGACTACCGTCAAATTTGGTGTGTCTCATTGACTTGTCACGATTGTACACGAGTTGTGTGAGAGTTGTGAGTATCATATAGAGGTCACTTGCGTGTGGGATGATCCTCCGCGCGCATGCATAGGAATAACAGTCAATAGATGCGTGTTAGAGGACTTGACAGTTATCTATTATGAAACAGTGTGGTGGAAACGATACGTGTTTGTGTGTCATGGTTACGACACACGTATAGTATCATTGGGAGGAGGGGACAGCTACTAGCGTAGGGGCTACATTTACTTTTTACACATTTTTGGGTGTAGTGACTCGGATGAGCGCTACTTGCTGCCCGACCGATAGTATCTCGGATGAGCGCTACTTAACGGCCACTCTTTATTACTTGCTTGCGTGAATCCGTTACAGTCCATGCGTAGAACGTTGTCCTCTAAAGTGCATTCCACATAGAATGGTTAGGAACCTTTACTCATGCATACTTTTCTGTTGAGCTTTTATTTATTCATTATTGGCATGATATTACGTGTCTTATTACGTCCCTCTGAGGACCTGGTGATCTCTCCAGGTGTGTGTTTCGTCATTCTTGCAGGTGCTCTAGCTAAGGCCATGTCTTTCTTCCTCCATGATGATTGCTCTTGGGCTCGTCATTTGCTCCGCTCGACCAAATCCGTTATTTGTATATTTCTTTCTTATTTAAACTTGTTGGTAGTGGATATGTCTCCGCCCAACGTTTGTACAAATGACTAGTTGATTATATCATTAAACTTCATATATGTGGATGAAATTTAGTTTGGGCATATCTTTCTACATTTTACAGCTTATGTATACATACGAGCTTTTCATTTACTCGTATGTATACAGCTGGCATGATACGTATCTAGTCCTAAGTATTTTGGGACTGGGGCGTTACACTGGAGCTCCGATGTTGAGGAAGGAAGAAAAATAATGGCGAGCAGCAGCAGGACGGCGCCGCAGGTGCTCGGTGGGGCAGGAAGGACGCTGTTCAGGAGGATGACGAGGCAACCGACGATGCCGCGGAGGGAGAGGCCACCGCCGACAGCGAGCTCGTCCCCTCTTCCCTCGCCTCCATGTTTGCCATTGATTGTAAAAGTACAGAACAGTTTTATGGGAGGACTGAACTTAGACTCACAACACAAACTCGCTTGTACAAAGAAAGCCTAGGGACGAAAGCCTAGGTACAGCAGACTAAGTACAATTGTTTATTTTAGATTCTGGAGGGTGACGATAGAGGCTCGGAAAGGCGACGGCAGCCCTGGCTTACTCCTTGGACGATCGGTGTGCAGCCTTGGCTCCAGAAGATTTGCTCAGCGTTGAAGAAACGCTCTCTTTGCTCTCTCTCTCTCTGCTCTTCTCTCCAAGTACTCTGGTGCTCTCTCTGATCTCGAAAAGTGCTCCTGTATGCTCCTCTCTCTGTGTGTGCGTCCTCTCGCAAGGGAATGGCACCCTGCTATTTATAGGAATGGAGGGACCTCATTAAGGTTTACAATGATTACCCCTCAAAGTGGCGGCGGCCTGTCGATCAATCAATCTGGGCCATTAATCTTGGGCGTGATAAATCTGGGCCATTTAGTGTGGATTGTACCAAATCCAATCAGTAATTAATACTGATTGGAATAAATCTCCGTAGTGATGATTTGATGATGTCTGCGAATCTGAATGAATAAATTTAATTCATTCTCCTGCCATGTGTCCCAGATTATTGGGATTTGACCCAATCTTTGATTGCAGTAAATCTGGGAAATTATTGGCTTTATGACACGTGTCCTGAGAGCCGCTGAGGAGGGTTGAGTCGCATAAGGATTGAGCCGCATAAGACTGGCCACGTGTCGGGTCTGCTTGTGGAGTGCCCTCCCCCCCCGAACCTTCGAACTATATGATAATTTGAGCCGCATAATGGGTAATGAGCCGCATGGAGATGATCCTTACGAGCCGCATGGGGGCTTCGTTCGAGCCGCATGAGACTGTTTCTGCCTGAGCCGCATAAGGCTGCTTCATACTGAACCGCATGGGGAGTCTTTGCTCGAGCCGCATATGTTTGTCCACGTGTCTCAGCTGCGTGGTATTTTCTGGATCTCGGGGTTTGTGCCAGAGATTTTCTTTGATTTTCCAGGATTTTGTCATCATGACAGAGTCATAATTGCCTCTTTGTGTCAGGCCTATCGTTTCATCAGAGCGGTCAGCCGTCAAAGCTATTAATGTAGTATAGGGCGGAGGGAGAACTGTTTGCAAGCCACGTGGCTTCTCTCTGAGCCGCTTGGAACTTATTCGAGCCGCATGGAGCTTCCTGGGTTCTGTGTCGCATGAAGAATGTGTCATGACCGAGCCGCATGAAGGACGTCGCATGATCGAGCCGCATGAAGGACGTCGCATGACCGAGCCGCATGAGCAATGTCTCATGACCGAGCCGCATAAAGGATGTCGCATGACCGAGTCGCATGAGCAATGTCTCATGACCGAGCCGCATGGAGAGTGTCCCATGACCGAGCCGCATGAGAGATGTCTCATAGCCGAGCCGCATGAAGGACGTCTCATGACCGAGCCGCATGAGAGATGTCTCATAGCCGAGCCGCATGAAGGACGTCTTATGACCGAGCCGCATGAAGGATGTCTCATGACCGAGCCGCATGAGGAATGTCCCATGACCGAGCCGCATGGAGAGTGTCCCATAACCCACGAGGAATGTCTCGATCAACCTGTGCACTCGCTTTGTAGGCTCGGATATTCCGAGCACACGAGTGCGTAGGTATCATGTTTGCTCCCTGATGTGGGGCTAGTAAAAACACTTGCCCTCGATCTTTGTTGGGAGACTCTTGAGAACCACCTTGTCCGTTTGCCGCCGGGGGCTGGATACGGGCGGTTCTGTACAACTTTCCATCAGAGGCCCGCTTAGCGGAACGCTCTTGATGGTCAGAGGTTGGGACAGCTGACTGAGCTCGATGAGCCCGCGCTGCCCTAGACTTCTTCGACTTAGCACCCGAAGGTGCGTAATAGAAAGAGTCCAAGTTTGGAAGGAGGGAAGAGAAGTTGGTTCCCTTTTCGAAGGAGGAAAGGGGGCTATATTTATATAATGGAATGAGCCCTTTCTTTTTCCTTTCCGATGTGGGACTAAAAACAATATTTTCTATGCTTCTATAAGACCCCCTTCAAAGTTTTCAAATTAAAAATTTGGAATATTTTCAATAAGAAGCATGGAAAGTATAGTTGTTTTGGTGTGGAGATCCTATCAGAAGTAGCATGGACGTGATAGGTTTGAGTTCTTCCGCTGGGGATTTTGTGTGGACTTATCATCCTTGGCGTACCTTGGTTTTAGGTACGGATAATAAGTTGAGAGAGGGAACCATCATATTTACTCAGAGGTGGTGAGAACATGGTAAATATGGGGTTAATGGTAGAGCCTTCCTACTCAGAGGTAACGAGGACGTGGTAGGAGTGGGCCTAATGAGGATACACAGAACAACTCAGAGGTGCTATCAACGTGGAAGTTCTATGTATTGGGTAAAAGAATGCTATGGAACAGCTGGGCTCCAAAAGCATGTGATAATGAGGAAAGATGTAGATGTAATAGGTTTTTGAAAGAATGCCAGGGAGCAGCTGGGCTCCCAAGACATGATGAGAAAAGAGTGGCATGTACTAGAAAACTTAGTACAGCATTCGTGGTCAACTGCGGACATTTGTGGTCAACAGAGGACATTTGTGGTCGTCGGAAGACATTTGTGGGCCTATTATCCTTGGCGTACCCTGGCTTAGGATAAGGATAATAGGATGAAAGGGAAACCAACATACTTACTCAGAGGTAATGAGGACATGGCTAGTACGAAGGTTTTACCGTGGAGTCTTCCTACTCAGAGGTAATGAGGACATGGAAGGAGTGGACTCAACGGAGAATATTTGTGGTCAACAGAGGACATTTGTGGGCCCATTACCCTTGGCGTACCCTGGTTCAGGGTACGGATAATAAGACGAGAGAGAACTAACATACTTACTCAGAGGTAATGAGGACATGGCAAGTACGAAGGTTTTACCGTGGAGTCTTCCTACTCAGAGGTAATGAGGACATGGCAGGAGTGGACTCAACGGAGGATATTTGTAGACCTATTATCCTTGGCGTACCCTAGGGTTTTTATTTTTTGGTACAGATAATAAGTCGAGGGAGGACCAACATATTTACTCAGAGGTAATAAGGACATGGCAAATATGAAGGTTTCTTCGACGGCGCCTTCCTACTCAGAGGTAATGAGGACATGGCAGGAGTGGGCTCAATGAAGGAGGGTACATAGAACGACTCAGAGGTAATGAGGACATGGAAGTTCTATGTAAAGGGGTGATTTATTTTTGGCGGAAGTGAAACGACTCAGAGGTAATGAGGACATGGCCGTTTTGGAAATTTGTGGATCTGTTACCCTTTTGTGCACTGGGAGTGCGGGTAGTGGATCATGAGGGATCTCTTTCAGAAAGAAAGTTCAGAGGTATGGTTATACATAACTTACTATCTAAAAGAGTGACCGGAATGTGAGTTCAGAGGTACCTGTGGGTACATGACTCGATAATCTGGGAGATTGTGAGCTCAGCGGTACGGAAGGGTACATGACTCAATAATCTGGAATGTGGTGGATGTGAGTTCAGCGGTACCAGCGGGTACATAACTCAATGATCTGGAATGTTGTGGATGTGAGTTCAGCAGCACCAGCGGGTACATAACTCAATGATATAGAATGTTGTGGATGTGAGTTCAGCGGCACCAGCGGGTACATAACTCGATAATCTAGAATTTAGAATATGTGAGTTCAGCGGCACCAGCGGGTACGTGACTCGAAAATTTGGAAAATTATGAGGGTGAGTTCAGCGGTACCAGCGGGTACGTGACTCAAAAATCTAGAGAATTATGAGGGTGAGTTCAACGGTACCAGCGGGTACGTGACTCAAAAATCTGGAAATTATGAGGGTAAGTTCAGCGGTACCAGCGGGTATGTGACTCGAACATCTGGAGAATGGTGAGTGTGAGTTCAGCGGTACCAGCGATGTACATAACTCAATAATATGGAAAATTGTAAGGGTGAGTTCAGTGGTACCAGTGGGTACGTGACTCAAAAATCTAGAGAATTATGAGGGTGAGTTCAGCGGTACCAGCGGGTACGTGACTCAAAAATCTGGAAAATTGTGAGGGCGAGTTCAGCGGTACCAGCGGGTACGTGACTCGAAAATCTGGAAAATCATAGTATTTCTTCAGGAACTTGCCGTTGACGGGCAACATGAGCAAGTCTTCATTCTGTTTTGCGAGGCGGTAAGCTCCGTTGGAGAATATGGCCTCAATGATAAATGGGCCTTTCCATTTTGGCTAGAACTTGCCGGCTGTCTTGTGAGTCATGACCATCGGTCTCCGGACTGCCAGAATGAGATCGCCCACATGGAATGTTCTGATCTTGACCTTCTTGTTGAAGGCTCCGGAGATGCGTGCTTGGTATAGTTCGATCCTTTGCTGAGCCAGGAGGCACTTTTCATCCAGGGCCTCTAACTCTTATAGTCGGCGTCGATAGTTATCATCCGTCGTCAATTGATAAGTGAGGGCGATGTGGAGTGAGGGTATTTGAGTCTCTAATGGGAGAACTACCTCACTCCCGTACACCAGGGAGAATGGTGTTTCCCGGTAGCTGTTCGGACTGTAGTACGGTACGCCCATAAACATTCACCGAGCTTCTCATTCCAGTCGCGTTTGTTGGAAAAGACAAACTTTTTGAGGAGTTTGATGATTGTTTTGTTGAATGCCTCTGCCAAACCGTTTGCTGCCGGGTTGTATGGTATCGAAGCAATATTCTGGATGCGATGTTTCTCACAGAACCGATAGAAGGCGTGGCTTGCAAACTGCGGACCATTGTCGTAGATGATCCTCCGGGGCAGTCCAAAATGATAGATGACGTGATGCTTAAGAAAGCTGATCACGTTTGAAGTCTTGACTTCTACAAGCAGAACAGCTTCCGCCCATTTGGAGAAGTAATCCGTGATCGCAAGTATGAAGCGATGTCCACGGGAGGAAGGTGGAGTAATTGGACCGATGATGTCCATCCCCCATGCTTCGAATGGCCAGGATGCCACTGTCGGATGTAGAAATTCGAATGGTTGGTGGATAAAATCTGGGTGGACTTGGCAGGCTTTGCACCTTCTAGCATAGTCTATCGCATCTGCTACCATCGTGGGCCAGTAGTAGCCCATTCGACGAAGACGGTCTTGCAATTTAGGACCAAGCTGATGGGCCCCACAGACGCCGTCATGAGCTTCTCGTACGGCTTCTTTGGCTTCTGTGTTTGACCACCGAAGCAATAATCCATCGTAGGATCGCCGATACAGCATTTTCGTCCCTGTATAGTAGAAGAATCTGAGAGAACGCCGTCTGATGGAGGTAGCTTCCTTCGGGTTCTCGGGCAGGATATCATAGATGACGAAGTCAATGAATGGTTGTCTCCAATCCGGGGCATCGTCGATCGTCTGGGCGGAATAACTTGCCACGAATTGAACGTTGTTCTTGGGGCCGACCAGTTCGCGGCCTATCACATCTACCGATTGATGAGTATGATTTGGCACTGCTAGGGAAGCGGCCAGGCCTGCTAAGGCATCGGCGTCGATATTTCGGAGTCTGGGGACGTGTTCGATGAAGAACCCCTCGAACGACAAAATGATGTTGATTGCTATTTGGTGATAGGGGATCATATCTTCGTGGCGAACTTCGTATGAGCCCCGGATTTGATTGACGATTAACTGAGAATCGTCGTATGCTTCAAGATATTCTACCCCCAGCTCCCTTGCGAGTTGGAGGCCAATGACCAGAGCGTTATACTCGGCCACATTGTTAGAGCAGGGTTCTGTGAGAGAGTAAGCACGGTTGATCACCAATCCGGTAGGAGAAACCAGCACCACCCCGACTCCGACGACGATGTTACCCTTAGGTCTAGTTCTCGAAGCGCCGTCGAAGAACATTTGCCATATATCATCGTGAGAGGTTGCATGCGAGTCGGCGACCTCATCTGGGATCTCTTTATATCCTGGACGACTCCGAGCCCGGGTGGGCTGCCAAAAAGTCTGCCAGGGCTTGACCTTTGATCGCCTTTTGTGGGACGAAGATCATGTGGTAGGGGGATAGCAATATGCCCATGTAGCGAGGTGAGAGCTGAGTGCCCCTGGTTTAGTCATGAGGACCCTGAGAGGGTTGACTCGTGAGATCACATGTATTGTTTGTCCAGTGACAAAGTGCCGCGTCTTCTGAATGGCGAACACCAGGGCAAGGTACTCCTTCTCTATAGCGGTGTATCGGTGCTCTGGCCTAATCATCATTCGACTGAGGTAATATGGCCTGTTCATGGCCTGCATCGTTGTTTTGTGCTAGCACAGCTCCGAGAGAGTGCTCCATTGCTCGTACGTAGAGCAGGAATGGTTTTCCAGCAACCGGGCCATCAGGACTGGAGGGTTCGACAAATATTCTTTGATGCTGTCGAAGGCCCGCTGGCATTCTTCATCCTATACGAACGAGATGCCTTTCTTCATGAGGTGGGTGAATGGCCGACATCGCCCGGAGAGGTTAGAAATGAACCTCCTGATGTACGCTAGCCTCCCTTGAAGGCCTCTGAGTTCGCAAAGATTTCTCGGAGGACCCATCTCCATAATTGCCTTTGTCTTCTCAGGGTCTACATGGATACCTGGGCGGAGATGATGAAACCCAAGAACTTCCCGCTGGATACGCCCAGGAAGGACTTCGTAGGGTTCATTTTTAAATTGTGCGCTCGCATCAGGTCGAATACCGTCCTCAGATCCTACAGATGGTCTTCCTTACAGCGACTCTTGACGGCGATATCATCAACATAGCACTCCACCATCTTGCGTAAGTGGTCCCTGAAGATGATACTCATGGCTCTTGATATGTGGTGCCAGCATTCTTTAAACCGAAAGGCATGACTGTGTAGCAATACGTGCCAATCTGTGTTTGGAATGATGTGTGCTTTTCGTCGTCAGGAGACTTGATTTGGGTACCCCGAGAAGCCATCCATGAATGACATACGTTCAAAGCCGCAGGTATTGTCAATCATGATGTCCGTGATAGGGAGGGGGAATTCATCTTTGGGGCATGCCTCATTCAGATTGCGGAAGTCGATGCAGATTCGAATCTTTCCATTCTTCTTGAGGATAGGTACTATGTTGGTGACCCAATCCGGATGTTGTTCCTCACGAATGAAGCCGCTGGCTATCAGTTTATTGACTTCGGTTTCGATCGCATCCATGATGCCTGGGCGGAAGCGTCGTTGTTGTTGCTTGACTGGTTTTGCGTCCGGCCGAATGTTGAGTTTGTGAAGAGCAATATCGGGATTTTAACCCCGGCATGTCTTCATAGCTCCATGCGAACACATCAATGTATTCTTTGACAAGTTCTAGCAGTGATTCTCGCTCTTCGTCTGTTAAGCTTTTACTGACGAAGATTGGTTTTGGAGAAGATTCGCTGCCGAGGTCGACCTGTATAACCTCATCTTCAATAGGAGGTTCCCTCAGTTCGAACTGCTTTTTCTATTGTGCATCCAACTGCTAGGCCCACGGCTCTAGCTCGAGGATTTCGGGAATGTCTTCGTCTTCTTCATAAGCGTCGGCGAATGCCATGTTGACTGACAAGACTTGTCTGAATATGTCTCCGATGCTGGTGTCTGAGTCAGAAGTTGGTGACCCGGTTGAATGTGAATGCCAGTCACATTCTTCATCTGAACTCTCAGGGGTCATCGTGGGTGTAACATACCCTAATCCACATCGAGTCTTGCTAGAGTAGTCCCGTGGTTTGCCTGTCGGGACTGGTGGCTTTAAAGGTAATCGTCGTCCAGTACCGTAGTTCAAGCCTGGCGTTGTCTCCAGATCATACCCCTGTTTCTGCATGAGATATTTGGATTAGGGGCTATAAAGATACAGAGGCAGTCTTCCAGCATCTGATCCAAGGTCGACTTCTTCTATGGTGAAGGGATGCGGCGTCCTTCCGGCCGAAGATGATTGGGTGGTCCCCTCCCTCGATATGCGGTAAGCATCTTCCGCTGGAGTAAGCTGGATTACGGTGTGCACATTTGTTACCTGTATGTGGAGGTGAGTGCCTATACTGTGTTCCATAGCATACATCGTACAGAGCTATAGTCTCAAGGTAGTTCAAAGATAGCCCTTTATTGAGGAGTAAGGTATCTTTTCTAGGGAGATTATATCATCTGTGGAGGAAACATCATGTGGACAGCCACATATGGCTAGCTCCGGTTCCTCTTCGGCTACCCTTGTGTAAATGAAGACTGAGAGAACCGGGCAGCTTGATCGTCAGAGGTTTAGCTGATGGAGCAGACGTGGAGTTGTTGGCAACTAGCGACCCCCAGTTTGGTACTCTCGGTGTGGGGCGAGGAGTGGCTGGTTCGCTAGAAGTGTCAGACCTTGCATCGGGGTGACGACCCTTCTTGGGAAGGCGTATCGTCAGTGACTTGTCGGAGGGGTTGAGCTTCTCCATTTGGGGCTGACGACTCTCGGCAGTCTGATTGTCAGTGCCGTTGTGGGTCTTGGCACTTGGCCGGACCTTGGCAGCCGGATTATTATTTGCTCTCTTGTGCGAGAGGTTGATTGCGTCCTTCCGCAGTGGCAGTAAGGGGTGCGGACCTGCCCGGTTGCGAGCTTGGAGGTGGATCATCAGAGGTTCTTCTGATCCTGTGGCTGTCTTGGTACGAGTTTGCACGTCTCCTTCACCAAGATGCTTCTTCGACTGTTCGTACGACAAGAGTCTGAGTAGTAGGATTCGACCCCTTTGAAGGGATCGATATCGGTAAATTCCGTCCTCACGAAGCCATGTTTGTCGACGTATTTGAAGTACTGTGCTGCAGCGTGGAAGGCACGATCATATAATCGTGTATCCATGGGCGTCCCAAGGATGTTGTATGAAGTATCGCATCTATGACGTAGCAGGTGACCTCTGATTGGAGATCGCCAATTTGACACTTCAGACGAATCTTTCAATTGGGTAGCTCCTACCCGAATTGAAACCGCTGATGGCAGTGCTTGTAGGCGTCAGGCGATGCATTGGGATACGGAGATGATGTAACAGACCCTTCGAGATAATGCTTATGGAAGAGCCAGGATCTATGTGCATCCGATCCACCTTTACGTCGCCGATGTATCCAGTGTAGTATAGCGGGCGATCATGCAGGTTGGTTTTGATGAGCATGTCCTGCGGAGTGAAGACAATGTTGGGCATCGCTCCCGTGCAGGCGCTGTCTTGGAGATCTGCAGGCGGGTTTTCTCCCGTGAGGTTGACTTGAGCCAGGTATGCGTCGGCGTTTTGGAGTACATCGCTCAAACCACACGACATCCTTGGAGAGTCTCAGAGCTCGTATAATGACAACTTGGCCGGTGTTGTTGGCCAATTGTGCCAAGATATCAAAGTTGTAGGGCTTCTCCAGCCCTTGGGCTGTCTCTTTTCGAAGGGATTTGTCGAAGCGAGTCTCCCTCGGCCTAGGCTTGTCGGTCGTCGAAGGCTGAGTCGGTCCCGGAGCATCAGTTGTAGTGGGTTGATGATCTTTAGCTGGATTGTCAACCACAGTTGGGATTGCGCCCCAGACCGCGTGACGACGGCTGTAGCTTCTTCGATGTCTGCCGAGATGTGCGGCAGGACCTGACTTTTCCACTCTTCTTTTTGCCAGTGGAAGATGGCGTGGGCTGAGTCACCTCAGATACCAAGTCTGGATGAACCCACATGATTTCCCTTTGTGATGTGGTGAGAGGCACTAGACCAGCATCCTGATCTCGGGGAGGTGGGAGATTAGCAATCTCTATTATCGTCAAAGGGACGGGGACCACACCGTCTTGAGTCTCCGTCGGAGAGAAGATGTCGAATTGTACCGACACCATGTTGGCTGCCACGGTTACCTCTTCGAAATCGATAGCCAGAGCATTCAAATCGATGAGGTTTTGGATGTACCGTTTTAGCTGGTAGGAGTCGTGTGTAGCATGGTGGACGTAGCGGTGATAATGGCAGTATTTCGGGTTCTCCATCTCTGCCGACCGTGGTTCCCATCTTGGTGGAGGAAGCTGAATTCTGTCTCCTTGTATGAGCATGTATAAGATGGGCTTGACGTGACCGTCTTCGAAGGAGTAAGTGATTTGCGGCCATTGTTTGTCTGCCGGCTTTGGCTCAGGTTTCTGTGCTGTGTCGGCCACCATAGCCTGCTTGCCCTTGTTGTCTCGATTGTTGGTGGAGCTACCCCCATTGTCGTTGTTGGTGTAAGGACGTTTGCCCTTGTTCTCTCCCTCCGAGATGTGCAATCCCAATCGGCGAGCCTTCTTCAGTCGTTCTTCGGCGCTTGTGGCACTGATGATAAACGTCTTCCAGTCCTTGAATTGACTTTCGCCCATCCAGAGACTGATTGTTGGAAGTAGTCTCTTTCGGCAAATTTCAATCAAAGAGAAATCTGGATTTCCAGACGGCAGCTTCATTGCGGTTTGGCAAAACCGCTCAATGTAGTTCCTTGTAAGCTCCTTCTCTCCTTGGACGACGTCCATAAGGGTGGACATTGTGATGTCCTGCCCTACTTCATAGAATCTTTCCAAGAACATGCGCTTGAAGCCGGCGAAAGAGTGGATGCAGTTGTCCGACAGATTACGATACCAGTCGAAGGCGACTCCTTCCAATGTCCCGATGAATAATCGTGTGAGGATGGCATCGTCATGGGTAGATGGTCGGTGGTAACCTCGAAGTAAGTGATATACCGACTTGCAAAGGTCTTGCCATCATACGGGTTGATGTTGAACGGCTTATATCTTGGCGGGAATGGGACATCCCTCCAGGCAGCAGGGTATGGCTGCCGTATTCTGAGGTCTTGAGAGTTTTCTCGAGCGTGGAACATGGCTCGGAGCTCCTGGACCTATCTTCTCGCTTCTCGGGCCTCATCCACAGCGGTGGGGGCCGTTACTTCAGGAGGATTGTTGACCGGGTTCGATGTTGCTGAATTCGAGTCCACATTGATTGCGGGACCCGCGCTTGTTTGGCCAGGCGTCCCTCCTTGTAGAGTTGGAAGGGCCGCTTTAATCTTGTCCACAGACTTGACCAAGGCAAGCAATATGGCTTCGAGCGTGTCGATGCGTTGGCGATCGCTGGAACTACCTTAGCTGCTGTCTGTCATGAATACCGTCTTCACATGAGGAGAGATAGACGGAGCGGTGGAGGAAGCGCCCTCCGAATCGTACCCTTGTAGTGAGAAGTCATCGAGGTATGTGGGTATGTTCCCCTCTGACTCAGATTCGGAAGGAACAGTACCCCCAGTCTCCGAGTTTGCCTCGTCTTGAGAGTTGTGGACGTCCTCGGGACGTTGAGGTTTGCTACCTCCGATGGGAGAGTTGTCTCCCCCGGCTTGTCTTCTTGGAACATCGGATTGTTGTGGATGCTCGGAGGGTGCTACCCCCAGCCCCAGCAACCCCCTGTGTTGTAGACGACGAATCTCCCACTGTAGCAGATTTCGTCTTAGAGCGAGTACCTTAAAAAACTTCGGTGGTGGGCACCCGCTTAGACGACAGTCTTTTAGTCGTAGTGGTTGAGATCTTCGGGCTGGGAACATTTGTCTTCTTCCCCCTTCCATCAGTGGGGACTTTCCGAAAAGAGTTGCAGGAGACGACGGTAGTGCCTCGTCTTCTGAAGATGGCTGTTGCAGTCTTTGAAAGACAGACTGTCGGTCTTTTCGCATCGTCGTGCTGTTGCCAGCAGTTGATGATGACTTGGGTGCAGTGACGTTCGTGGGAGGACTCTTTGCACCCCGATGCATCCTTTCTTTCCTTGCGTTTGTGGAGGATGGCCTCACGCAAGTCAGATGGGTCTGGAACGACCGTGTTTGCTCCCGGGATTTTGGGAGACTTTTGCGAACCCTCTGTCCGTCTGCCGCCGGGGCTGGACTCAAGTGGTTCTGTACAACGTCCCATCCGAGGCCCGCGTAGCAGTATGCGGAACGCTCGGATGGTCAGAGGTCAGATCAGCGGGCCGAACTCGCCAGGCTCGTGCTGCTTTAGACTTCTTTGCTCTAGTGTGTAAGGGCACATAGTAGGAAGAGTCTAAGTGATACTGGAGAGAGTCAGACATATCTTCTTGGGAGCACAAGAGATCAGGACCGTACGAGGGACGGTCGAAGACTGAGCCGCGTGGAGTAGGCGTCATGCGACTGTCATCATTAGCCCGTATGCGGCTGGCAGACGTAGCCGCATAGGTCTTCTTCATGCGGCTGGGCGTCTCAGCCGCATGGGTCTTCTTTATGAGGCTGGTGATCTGGCCGCATGGATTTTCTTCATACGGCTGGTAGATCCACCGGCATGAGCCTCCTGCATGTGGTTGGCAGATTTGGCCACAGGAGTGCTCGGCTTCTTCTTGGGGCGCATAGAGTCGCTCTTTGTCCCTGCAAGTTCAGCATCGTAGTACTTTTCTTTGCCGGTCTTGGGGACAGCAGAGTTTTCTACGGCTCGAAGTGGAGCCGTATGAGAATCGCCCTCGCCGTCTTGGGAGAGTAGCGTACCCACTCCAGAGCTTGTGGGGGAGCAAATGATTTTGGCCACCACTCGCAGCGAGCTTTCTTTGTACGGGTTCACTTCTGGACCGGGCCAGCGCTTCCCTCGGAGAGCATTTCTTCAAACGCCTGTTGGTCGAAGCGGATGACCATCTTCTGTTGCGTGGAGCCAAGTTTGGCTGCATTCGATTGCGTCACCAACTCCTCAGCCGTGGAGAAGTTTACAGAACAGTTTTATGGGAGGACTGAACTTAGACTCACAACACAAACTCGCTTGTACAAAGAAAGCCTAGGGACGAAAGCCTAGGTACAGCAGACTAAGTACAATTGTTTATTTTAGATTCTGGAGGGCGACGATAGAGGCTCGGGAAGGCGACGGCAGCCCTGCCTTACTCCTTGGACGATCGGTGTGCAGCCTTGGCTCAAGAAGATTTGCTCAGCGTTGAAGAAACGCTCTCTTTGCTCTCTCTCTCTCTGCTCTTCTCTCCAAGTACTCTGGTGCTCTCTCTGATCTCGAAAAGTGCTCCTGTGTGCTCCTCTCTCTGTGTGTGCGTCCTCTCGCAAGGGAATGGCACCCTGCTATTTATAGGAATGGAGGGACCTCATTAGGGTTTACAATGATTACCCCTCAAAGCGGCGGCGGCCTGTCGATCAATCAATCTGGGCCATTAATCTTGGGCGTGATAAATCTGGGCCATTTAGTATGGATTGCACCAAATCCTATCAGTAATTAATACTGATTGGAATAAATCTCCATAGTGATGATTTGATGATGTCTGTGAATCTGAATGAATAAATTTAATTTATTCTCCTGCCACGTGTCCCAGATTATTGGGATTTGACCCAATCTTTGATTGCAGTAAATCTGGGAAATTGATTGGCATTATGACACGTGTCCTGAGAGCCGCTGAGGAGGGTTGAGCCGCATAAGGATGGAGCCGCATAAGGATTGAGCCGCATAAGACTGGCCACGTGTCGGGTCTGCTTGGGGAGTGCCCCCCCGAACCTTCGAACTATATGATAATTTGAGCCGCATAATGGGTAATGAGCCGCATGGAGATGATCCTTGCGAGCCGTATGGGGGGTCTTCGTTCGAGCCGCATGAGACTGTTTCTGCCTGAGCCGCATAAGGCCGCTTCATACTGAACCGCATGGGGAGTCTTTGCTCGAGCCGCATATGTTTGTCCACGTGTCTCAGCTGCGTGGCATTTTCTGGATCTCGGGGGTTTGTGCCAGAGATTTTCTTTGATTTCCCAGGATTCTGTCATCATGACAGAATCATAATTGCCTCTTTGTGTCAGGCATGTCATTTCATCAGAGCGGTCAGCCGTCAAAGCTATTAATACAGTATAGGGCGGAGGAGAGAACTGTTTGCAAGCCAAGTGGCTTCTCTCTGAGCCGCATGGAACTTATTCGAGCCGCATGGAGCTTCCTGGGTTCTGTGCCGCATGAAGAATGTTTCATGATCGAGCCGCATGAAGGACGTCGCATGATCGAGCCGCATGAAGGACGTCGCATGACCGAGCTGCATGAGCAATGTCTCATGACCGAGCCGCATGAAGGACGTCGCATGACCGAGCCGCATGAGCAATGTCTCATGACCGAGCCGCATGGAGAGTGTCCCATGACCGAGCCGCATGAGAGATGTCTCATAGCCGAACCGCATGAAGGACGTCTCATGACCGAGCCGCATGAGAGATGTCTCATAGCCGAGCCGCATGAAGGACGTCTCATGACCGAGCCGCATGAAGGACGTCTCATGACCGAGCCGCATGAGGAATGTCCCAGGGCCGAGCCGCATGGAGAGTGTCCCATAACCCACATGAGGAATGTCTCGATCAACCTGTGCACTCGCTTTGTGGGCCCGGATATTTCGAGCACACGAGTGCGTAGGTATCATGTTTGCTCCCTGATATGGGACTAGTAAAAACACTTGCCCTCGATCTTTGTTGGGAGACTCTTGAGAATCACCTTGTCCGTTTGCCGCCGGGGGCTGGACACGGGCGGTTCTGTACAACTTTCCATCAGAGGCCCGCTTAGCGGAACGTTCTTGATGGTCAGAGATTGGGACAGCTGACTGAGCTCGATGAGCCCGCGCTGCCCTAGACTTCTTCGACTTAGCACCCGAAGGTGCGTAATAGAAAGAGTCCAAGTTTGGAAGGAGGGAAGAGAAGTTGGTTCCCTTTTCGAAGGAGGAAAGGGGGCTATATTTATAGAATGGAATGAGCCCTTTCTTTTTCTCCTTTCCGATGTGGGACTAAAAGCAATATTTTCCATGCTTCTACACTCCATCGTGCCGATCCTCAGGGTCGCCAACGAGATCGAGCAGCTGAACCCTAGTGTTGCTTACCTATGTGAGAACTCTCCCTCCCTCCCTCTATCTATATTCATTCCAAGCGTGTAGTTTTACTGCTTTAAAATAAAATTAAGTGGCATATTTTGAAATCTATTGATCACCACCATGGATCTATTATATAATTTTAAACACAACGTCGATACCAAGTTATTTAAGAGACCATCTCTCTTAGAAAAGGACTTGTTTGTCATTCTATTTACTCCTGCAAGAGGCACTTTCAGATATCGTTTCATTAGAAAGGCCTTGCGACCCATTATGTTTTGGTGTTTGGTAAGAAAATATTACCAAAATAATTCCTCTGATCATACTTGGTGTAGATTTACTGTACTAAGAATCACGTAAGTTACTCTTGCATCTAAAGAGGCACTTTTAGATATCGTTTCAGTAGAAAGGCCTTGCGACCCATTATGTTTTGGTGTTTGGTAAGAAAACATTTCCAAAATAATTCCTCTGATCATACTTGGTATAGATTTACTGTACTAAGAATCACATAAGTTACTCTTGCATCTAAATAGGTTTGATTAAGTCAGCTCAACCACAACATTCTATCGTTTGGTATAATTGACTTTGTAAAAATGCTACGGATTAAGTAGATCCAGATTCAACATGTCTGAGTTTTAATTCAAAATTTTCTTCCAACTTAAAAATGTTGTGCATATAAAAGGAGATATTTTACTCTCATATGAACCTTACTCGTAGAGCTAAGATTGTCACAGCAGGTTATTAAAGTTAAATAAAGTTTCTGATAAGCCAAAAGATTTTTACATTAACTTATTTAAGATATTAGATTTTAATTTCTGCTTAAAGTTGAGGTCTTCATTCAAACATATAGATGTACATAGTTATTGGGGGATTTTTCTTTAAAGCTTGTGATTACTACCCTGACGTAACCCGGTCACATCTATAAGAGAGATTAGTATACAACAATACCAAAATCAAAAAGATGAAAACCTTCAAGAAAATATTTATGGTCATTTAAATAAAGAGTTTCTTCTGTTCAACCCACAATAGGTTGCATTCATATAGTGGAAGCGGTCACCGTTTTTTCTGGCTTGGGACTGACAGTGAAATGATAAAGATGTAGTAAAGCAATCTTAAGAAACAACTTTTAAAACATGACTTATTAAAACAAATATCGGTACATGAAAGACTTTCTTCTCTTCATGTATTATGTATGACATGAGTGGCCTTTAATTACTCTTACTGTGAGAATAATATAGGATTTACTCTTGGCTAGGTACCAGTATATATAGCTGAGATTGCCCCCAAGGACCTTCGTGGTGGTCTAACGACCATGAATCAGGTAAAAGATTCAAGTGCATGGAGAGGCCTATTATTAAGGGAATTTCGGTTGCATGAAGGCTCTTATAATCTGGATTTCTGATTGTTTACAACTTATGATCTGTACTGGACTGACTGTAACCTTCATATTTGGGACACTTGTTACATGGAGGACTTTGGTCCTAGCCGGTAAGCTTAAATTATTTTCCTTGTACATTTGAATGACTAACAGATCGAGAAGGGGAAATAATATGGGAAATGTGTCCTTATGTAGGAGTTATCCCATGCCTTGTTCTGCTTTTGGGTCTCAATTTTATTCCAGAGTCTCCTAGATGGCTGGTAAAGCTTAAATTTTGTACATCGATTGTATGGTTATACTTTACCGGATATGAACAACAGTCATCCTTTCATTCTATAAATGATCTCAGGAAAGCATAAAAACTGTTCAGCTCCTCCCAAAAGCAGGGATCAAGGATCTGTTAGAAAGAAAATATATTTCCTCAATTGTTGTAAGTAAAATATGAAGATTATTTTGTTCTGTATATTCATGTCAATTGTCACATGTATTCCTCCTAGAGTTAAATTGCATATATAAGCCTGCAGAACCTGGATTTGGAGGTTTTACCCTCTTCATAACTGTAAACAAAATCAGACAACGTAAAATGCTAATCTAACTCGGAATTACATATTCATATCCAAACGTTAGTTGAAGTAAAGACAATAGACTATCTTAGATATCTACCATTCTAAATGAGGGGACAGTCCCCATGACTCTCTTTTATGTTAAATCTTTCAGCATGCTGAGGCCTATTATAGTCTAAAGATGCTTTACCGAAAGTCACTTGACTTTTGACCTCTGGTCTATATTGGTCTAAAAAAAATTTTAGGGAGACTAATCTGAAGAATTTTAATATTTGAGTGATATTTATTATTTGTCGTGCTCGATGAAGATGATTGTGATTATTAGGTCGGTGTCGGTCTCAAGGTGCTTCAAAATTTTGGTGGATACAATGGGATCTCATTCTATGCAAGTGAAGCAGTAGTTGCAGCAGGTAAATTACATTTTTTTTCTATGTTAAAAGATACTTCATCTTGAAAGTAACGCATTTCTAGTCTTTCTCCAATCTCAGGTTTTCCTTCTGGTGATACTGGGACAATTTTGATTCCATTATGACCATCGGGGCAATGATTGGTGCGATATCAAGTGGAAATGTTGCTGATGTTATCGGTCGTAAAGGAGTATGAAGCATATCATTGGAATTTAATTTCCATACATAACATCACTATGAATTCTTGCAAACCTTACTTTTGTTTTATGGAACCAGGCAATGAGAGCGTCTACTGGTTTCTGCATTTTGGGATTCCTGGCAGTATACTTTGCTGAGGTTTATTATTCAAACCAGTAATTTTCACCATTTGGACTAAATTCTTGAACATGGGTCTATGACTTCAAGCACTGTGTAGGATGCTTTATGGCTTGACACAGGGAGATTCTTCATGGGGATTGGGTCGCTCTCGGCTGGCTAGACCCCTCCCACATACTGATAGTTGTATTGGGTCGCTCTGGGATGGCTAGGCTTGATTTTGATAGGACATGGACTACCAGCTTAGAGAAAATGTACAGGCAGATTTTAGTCAACCTTAATGGTTATACTAAGGTACTTATCTTCTAGCCTTGTTTGTCTTTCCTGTACAAATTGTACATTGATATGCAAATATGTCAAGCCAGATTCTGTTTCTAATTTTGATTTGAGTAATCTAGAATACCTACACATTTGTATAGACTTCACAAAGCTTATCAAATTATTAATTACTTGCAATTGTGACAAGTCCTCTTCTCCTTTTAAAGTTTGAAAATGTGTACAAGTCCTTCGTTTCTTGCAATTTTTATATTACATTACAAAGTATATTGAACCGTGTTTTTATCTTTTTCAGGGTTTTGCTACATGTTCCGTGGACAGTTTTGATGTGGCCAAGTTTTGATGTGGACAATTTTGGTAGTTGTAAATGTATATATGTTTTTGGATATTCTATTTTGAGAATATAATGAAGATGTTGATATGTACTCTATTTTGAGAAATGTAATAAAGATGGTGATATATAATGTTAAGTTTTTGGAATGTAATATATAATGTGCAGTATAGAGCATTATAAATATGCTAATTTGAATAGTATAAAGTGTTATAAATGTGCTGCATTGAGCCTATACATATTATCTATTCATAACGTTTTTAAAATGTCCTAAATTGTGCACTATATATAACTATTCATAACGCTTTTATAGGAACTATCCATGACGGGTTTTTTATAACGCTTTTAAAAAATATTTATAACACCCATTTTCATAATGATTGTTTTAGAAAAAAAAGACGTCATGGTTTGTCATTAATGACGCTTTTTGGCCGTCATTAAAAGGGTTTTTGTTGTAGTGGAGCTTCTTCGAGAACCTGGCGAGGGGCAGCAGTTTTGTGCTTCGATGTCCTGCGGGTTCTCTTCGGGTTGGCTCGCTTCTGTGATGGGCTGGCGCTCCCTTCAGAGAGCATTTCTTCGAATGCTTGCTGGTCAAAATGAACCACAAGCATTTGCTACGTAGAACCGAGCTTGGATGCGTCGGATTGCGTCACCAACTTCTCATCAGAGGAGAACGAAGTACCCAGCCGAGTCGCCATCGTGTTTGCCATTAAATATCAAAACAAGAATTACAGAGAAACTCGATTTGATTGCAAACTTTGAAAGTACAAAAGAGAGCCTAGAAAGAAATCCTAGGAAATAATCTAAATACAATTGTTTTTTATTCTGGGTGGTGACGGTGGAGGCTCGAAAAAGTGTAGCAACTCCGTCTTACTCCTTGGACTATCAGACACAGTCTTTGCTCTTGAAGAAAATGCCAGCCTTTGATTGCCAACATTTAGCATGGGTGTGGTACCCTGCTATTTATAGTGATTTCGGGATGAAGTATATTTTGGGCCGCATAAATGGTCTCGTGGCCACGTGGCTATAACAACACACGAAGACTCGCTCTTTAGCTGTTTTTTGGTGGATTTGTTGAGATTTCTTTATTGCAGCAAATTTGGGTGGTTGAGACTTGGTCAACTTGCCACGTGTCCCCTCTACAAAGTAGAGCCTGAATCATTTTGGCCGCATAGTGGCCTTAGGAGCCTTTCGTCTGCGGCTCGGCTCCGCTTGGCTGTATGAAATCTTTGGGAGCATTCCTTCTGTAACTTGGGTCTACTTAGCGGTATGGAGTCTTTGAGAGCCTTGCTTCTGCGGCTCGAGTCTTCTCAGCCGCATGGGGTCTCCAGGAGCATTCCATCTGCGGCTTGGTTTTACTTGGCCGCATGGGATCTTCGAGAGCCTTCCCTCTGCGGCTTGGTTTCTCTTGGGCGTATGGGATCTTCGAGAGCCTTACTTCCGTGGCTCGAGTCCACCTAGCCGTATGGGGTCTTCGAGAGCCTGTTGCTTCTATGTCTCGAATCTTTTTAGCCGCATGGGGTCTCCAGGAGCACTCCTTCTGTGGCTTAGCTTCACTTGACCGTATGGAGTGATGATCCGCATAAACTCCATCATTTCCATGCTTCTATAGCTATTGTTAATGGGCCTGGGTTGTGTGTTCGAGCTGAACACAAGACACCCAGATCCGTTAGGAGACCTAACCCTAATTTCTCCTCATGGTCCCTGCCGTAGCCTTATATATATCCTCTATTCTATGGCCGCCAAATGATTATTAGAACTAAGAAGCTTTCTCTAAATTTGTGATCCACGTAAGGAGACAAAGAAGGGGCTACCAAGGAGAAGAAAAGGTTGGGAGATCGTGGCCCACACAACGTCCAACCCGAGGAAGGAATACGTGCAGAAGATCTTAGGGTCGTGACTGCTTAAGATTACTAGGAACTGTTGTCTTCTTCCCGTCGTAGGTATAATTCGTGAATCCTAGTTTCCTCCTACGAAGGGTTAGAATACGTTTATATCTGTTTAACTTTCTATCAATCAATACGCACACCAAACTAGGGTCCTGGGAATCCCCAGTTCCATCACCTACTTCTCCGGCAGAACCTTCCTCCGACCGCCCTACCCTCCGCGACCGCCACCCCCACTCACCCAAGTGTCCCCCATTGAATCTCGGGCACCCACTCACGATCTCGCCGAATTGCGCCCCAGTCCCCATGCTTCGCTGCCCCTTGCGACAGCCCCCACCTCACAGCCTCGTTTCCGCGCCTCTGGCTGTTTCCACCGTCTGCGACCCCACCGTCCTACGCAGCTCAAGGCCGGCCTACGTCGTGCCCACCGCTTGTAACGTGCCATGCCGTCCCGCGTGCCCTTCGTTTGCCCCCTCCAGCGACCCTGCTACCCAATGTGGCTCCGAATCGGCCCACAACGCGAGGTGGGGGGAGGTCGCTGACGCGAGCGCGAGGGGGGGGAAGGGGTGTAACTACCACTTTTCTAAAATGAGGATATTTTTAACTTTTTGTGAATTTGATTATTTTAGTTATCATTTAATTAATTAAATTGTGTTAGTGATATAATTTGGTTAAACCTTAGAGCCACTCTAACTAGATGTTAGTCATGACCAAGGAGGACAAACCTTAAGTTCATATCTAATTTGTTAGTTAGACTCTAATCTAGCTAGAAACCATTTAGAATATATTTTTGACTTAAAATAATAAGTTAGTTTGGACCTTTACCGAAGAGGCTTGACATGACAAATTAGGAGGCTTTTAGGCATTGCACCCAAACCAAACCCTAGTAAACCCTTGGCCGACCACAAGAGCCCCTCCCCCCTTGCTATTAATAGTAACATTCCTCCTTATTCCCCCTTTCATTGAAAACCCTAACCCTAATTTGTGTTCTTCCCCAAATTTTCTCCATCTTCCAAATTGAGTCCAAATTCCCTCAAACCAATTGCAATCTCTTTCCCTTGAAGAGGAGAAGCCTCTATTGGCTAGCTTGGGAATATTTGGAACAATTTGGCCCTTAGATTTGGTGGAGATCTAGATCTAAGATTTATTCCTTGGGAATCCATCTCCCAAGTGGTAAGATCCCTCTAAACCCTCTAATTTCCCTTTCATTAGTGTAGCTACATTCATTTAGGATCCCCCTTTACATTATAAATGACTTGGGTCAAGTTTGGATCCATTTGGAGTACGTATCACGGGCGTATCGCACCGTATCGAATATGCATCCCAAGTGTTTGTCAAAATAACCATTAGGGCATTGAACTCTCTAATTTCAGTTTTAATTTGGTTTTTCTATTGGTTATATGTTGTGTTAGCAATGTTATGTTAGCTTATGATATTGGATTGGATTTGATAGAGTATAATGGATTGGGGCTTGTATTGCAATGTTCACTGTTTTGATGTTCTGTCCATATTAATAGATGTGTGCAGTCATTTGATATCTATGGACCAACTCATATATGGACAATTCATATATGGACATGTGAATGCCTTTGTGACTTCACTAACCTGTCCTTATAACATTACTATTCTGACCTCCATTTTGTTATTCACTGCCCGACCTTGCCCAATTGATTCACTACCTATAGATGTTCTATCCTAGGAATTGGGTTCTGCCTTCATCATAAGTCCAGTCCATATGGTATCAGTATTTTTTTCCTTGCAATGCTCAGATTACTTAGAGTTTTTATGAATGTTCAGAGCAGTTCTTTTCATCCAGTCGATTGGTACCTTGTAGTATTAATCCTCATCTCAATCATGGTCAGACTTGGATGAGGTTGTTCAGTTCTGAAATATCTATTATAGGAGTATCTGTTCTGTCCACATGTATCAATCCCATATGTTATTAGGATTCAATCTCTCATATGCCAAATATACTCATTTTTTTCATAGCACAATCACTCTTAGTATCAGCTAAGTTCATGTATTTTGTTAGGTCCACATGAGGACCATTTGTTCACATCTCCCTGTAATGGAGTACTGTCCTGCATACTCATAGTGTATTTGAGTTCAAACATATGTTTTGGTGTCCAATCTTTATCTATCCCTCCTGCATTCATTTTCCTGTGCAATCAACCATTATAATGATCAGATCTTAGTTGGGTATGCTGTCCTGCATTCATTAATGACCTGTCCATATTGCATATGTGAAGCCCATTCACTTGGTTCTGTCCCATACCATTCCTTAACTCAAATCTTTGAGTACCAGTGGTATATCTGTCCTGCATTTGGGTTAATCTCTTAGACACATATGTGCAGTCACTTGGGTATATTATTCTGTCCACTACATACTTGTTAACCCCCTGCATCATGTTGGTTCAGTCACTCATGAATTTGTCCTGCACACTATTGCATCTGTCCATCTTAATTTTCTTTTCACCGCATTTAACTATTGTTGAGCCCCTTTAGTTTAGACATTAGTCTAATTCATCATTTAAGTTTCAGTTGATCACTATATGTTCAGTAATCATATCCTATATGTTCAGATTTCTATTTTTTTCAATTAACATTGCATTAGTGTAGGTTGCCTTGCATCTTCATTCCCCATCTTCTTTGTTCAGAAATCGAGTTCGACTTGAATATGCAGAGCAGTCCATTAGCTCCCTTGGATTAAGTATTACATTTGAGAATTAATAATCATTGTTCCATCTTTGGATTTGATGTTCAAACATATATTATGACTGCTCTCTTATTATGCATTCCTTAGGAATGCAAGTCAGAGGGGATTCCTGTACCTATATAGGCGAAGCCATTCATGTGGATGTTATAACCTGGTATCTTGCTCAAATTCCTTACTTTAGGTTCTGCCTATTATATTGTTGGAGTGCAGACCTTTCTTTTGTTCAGTCTCCATGGTATCAGTCAGGCCTATAGCTCAGGGGTAGAGCATAAACCTTATTTGTTTAATTTACTACAGTATCTGTCCATGACCCTCATCATATTGTCCAGTCGAACATATGTTCTACCCATAGTTTCAGATATTCACTTTAGGTCAAATCCTTGAATTCCTCCTTGTTTCATATGTTTTGGTCCTCATTTCCTTTTAATGTGTCCTGCATATCCTTTAGTTTTGCCTTGCAAATATGTTTAGTTACTTGAGTTGACCAATCCCTTATGATGAGTTTAATGAGGATATGGCTAAGATATATCCAGAGGTAATTCCCTGTTGTAAAACCCCTCATAATTTAAAGGAATATTTAAATTATTTTTGGATTTTATTTAATTCTAATTTATTTTTATCTTATTTATATTATATAAAAGGACTATAGCCATAGTTGAGTTTGAATATGCAAGACGACTAGAAAGTATGGCATGCCTAGCGTAGTCGGGTGCTTTAACTAGTATGCTAGCCATGTTAGGAATGCCATGTTTATATTGTAATCTCTTGCATGTTAACCATTCAAATTATGGCACAAGTTATATTTTTATTTAATTAATTAGTTAAGAAAGCCTTTATGACTTTTTAGGAGACCCGGTTGCACCAAACCTTTCCAAACCTCTTCCAAGCCAAATCCAACCCTATATAGGCATGTTGGGCATTAATAAATATTAATAATTACATATATTTGTATTTAATTCAAATTTTGGATTGTATTTCATAGATAGAATTAATTAGTTCTATATTAGGAAAGACCTTTTTAAATCCTCAATCCAATCAATTAGCCAACTCACCAAACAACCAAATCATGCCATAGTGGACCCCCACCATAGATTTCGGCCAAACAACCCCCATGGCCGAACACCCCATAGGAAAAGGGTTCCCACTCCTTTTCATATATGCAACCCAATAAAGCCCATATATATACATCAACTTAGCCCAAACCCTAACCCTAACTAAATTCCTCCTTTCTTTCCACCTCCATAGCTGACCACCCCTTTTCCTCTCCATATTTTGGCAGCACTTCTCCCTCTATAGCCTCCATACGTCATCTCCTCCATTGCACATTTCTCTATCCTTCACAAAAACTTATCTCCTCCACCATACATCCACCCAACCCCTCAAAACAAACCCTAAAAACTTCATCTTCTCCATCCAACCATCTATAGCCATTGACAACCCTTCCATACTCACCAAAAGAGGATTAGCAAGCAAGGATAGCGAGAAAGGTTGGAGCTTTGGCGAGGAGAAGTCGTCACAACCTCTCTAGCAAGGACCTTTGGTAAGAAATCCTAATCTTTCCATCTCAAACCCTTACTAAAATTATGTAGAAAATATTTTATTAGATCTGTAAAAATCATATTTTGATAGCTTTTATTATGTATAATCATCCATAAAGGTTTCATGAAATATAGGCGTAATATTCATGTTTCAGTAGGATCAAAATTAACCCCATTGTGAAGGAACTATGAGTTATTGGTGCCTATTCTCGAAACTGAATTTTATGTGTGTTCATATACATAAATTAGGATTTTTAAGTATTTTCCACGATTTTAGAAACTCAAATCTAGTCGAAAAAATTATAGGTCAAAACTAGCTAATTTCGGGTAATCGGCTGACCTAGAATGTCATAAACTTGTAGTATAACTCAACCCTTGTACCCCTGATATTATTCTGTGAAATAAAGTATTTTATTACTGTTTAAAATATATTTTTAATTATTTTAGCAATTTTGAGTCATTAACTATGTTTCGGGTAGACTAGCTGACTTAGTAATCAGCTAGTCATAAATGTCTTTAGAAATATAATTCTGGAATTTCAGAGATAAATCTGTAGAAAGTTAGTTTAAATATTTTTTATGATATTTATATAATTTTTAATTATTTTATTGAAGTAGGAACATAACCGACTAATTAAGAGTTAGAAACCCTAAAACTATGTTTTGATGTCTTGTGGAACCTGTGTGTGATTGTATGGATCTAAATGGCTCCACGAGAGATTAAATAATTTTAACACATTACTTTGACTAATTAATTCGTATGGTAAGTTTCGTATGTAGTGACTTAATCTAGTTAATCAATTATCTAGGAGCGTCGGGTTCCGGAGGCGTGGACGCGGGAGC
>JANAVB010015263.1:0-51191 GCA_029216955.1 Iris pallida
AAAACCGCAAGTTTTCTTACGAAGTCCTTGCAACTTCTACAACGCGAGCTTTGATACGAAGAACTCGTCCAACTTCAAATGTGAAGAGGTATTCTTCAATCAAGCCTTCTGATTACAATCTCTCAGAAACTTCTAGACCGTACCGCACTGGCAAATCGACTAGGATTGTAACTGGCTTGGGATCTGAAATTGAAAGCTCTAGAAAACTCTTTGGAAGATAGAAAGCTTTAGATAGAGAGAGGATTGAAAGTGAATGAGTGAATTGAAATGATCGAAATCCTTCTCTATTTATAGGAATTCCAAAGGGAGAACTCTGTCAGAATTCGGGCAGAATTCGGGCAGAACTCTATGAGCAAATCTCGGTCAAATCCACAACTGCAGGAGGACCAAGTTCCAGAGAATTCAAAAATCAAACGGCCACCAACCGAACTCTGGCCGAACTCTGGCCGCACTCTGGCCGAGTTCTGTCAGGGTTAGGTTAGGGTTTTAAAAATAGGTTTTGGTGATTTTTGAAAACCTTTTTGAAAATCTTTTTGTAAATATTTTTGATAGGTCATTTTAAAAACATTTTGAACTGTTTTGGGGATAGCCTACTTGCCAGTACGACTCGGTGTACAACGTATTCCTAGACTCAAATAAAGTGAAAATTACATTGCATAGGAAATACAGACTCAAGTAGGCAAACAGATCTTCAGACTTGAACGGGGTGAATATCCAATCTTGCTTATGTCCAAGAAGCTGAGATGTCCCAACTAGCTTCGTATATCCAGACAGAGTTTTGATCAATTATTAAAATCAGGTTGACCATATGACCAATGGGCCAATATGCTAATGGAGATGTCAATCCCGAAATAGAAATACTCCCAACTAATATATACCTGCATGTGATTTATATCGAAAAGCCCCCAACAAAAATACCACAGTACCAAGTTAAACCCATCATGCATAATAGATACCCAACCAATAATTTTTAATCCAAATAGCAAAACATCTCCTACAGCAAAGAAATCTTTCCCAACCCAACATGTATAATAAGGAAAACCTAAACCAACATCCACAGCAAGTATAGGAAGGAGAACCCAAGCAACAATTTATATAAAAAATCTAAACCAACAATGCATGCATCACAAATAATTCCAACAACAGCTAGGTAACCCGAAACCGAAAATGATCCAACAGCAAGTAAAGAACCGAACATGATCTAAAGATCATTCCCGCTTCACAAACAAAGACAATCGTAGGATCGTCAAGCCAAACAACATCATCGACAAACAAAATAAACCCAAAAACTGAAATCAATCAAGAGTTTAGAATTTATACCCCAGAATTTGGTGTATAAATTCAACAACATCATCGACAAACAAAATAAACCCCTTTTATGTAGGGATCGAGATCCAACAACATCATCGACAAACAAAATAACCCAAAAACTGAAATAAATAAGAGTTTAGAATTTATACCCCAGAATTTGGTGTCGAAATCTGAAAGGAGCCTTCGAACTCGGCTCACAGGCACGTACAGCGCCTCATCGGATCGCGGCTGCAACTGTGGAGAGCTACATCATCGACAAACAAAATAAAAAATAAACCCATTTTTATGTAGGGATCGAGATCCAACAACAACATCGACAAACAAAATAAACCCAAAAACTGAAATAAATCAAGAGTTTAGAATTTATACCCCAGAATTTGGTGTCGGAATCCGAAGAGAGCCTTCGAACTCGGCTCACAGGCACGCACAGCGCCTCGTCGGGTCGCGACTGCAACTGTGGAGTGGCTATATCATCGACAAACAAAATAAACAAAATAAATTCCTTTTTATGTAGGGATCGAGATCCAACAACATCATCGACAAACAAAATAAACCCAAAAATTGAAATCAATCGAGAGTTTAGAATTTATACCCCAGAATTTGGTGTCGGAATCCGAAGGGAGCCTTCGGACTCGGCTCGCAGGCATGCACAGCACCTCGCCGGGTCGCGACTGCAACCGTGCAGAGGCTTCGGACTCGGCTCCCCAAATGTAATTACATTCCCTTGAATAAGAACAAACAGAAAAAAAAATCAAAGAACCCTTTTAGGGAAAAAAATCCAAATCAAAAATTAAGAACCCTAATTTTTTGGGAAAAAATTACACTCCCAACAAATCTTTTTTAGGGAAAAAATCCAAATCAAAACCACTCACTTAATCAGAGAAGGCAACGATGATGCAGCCCTTTTCGGATCATCGTCGACGTGGACGGAGACGTCGGAAAACCCTAAAATTAAGAACCCTAATTTTGGAGAGATGGATGCATGTATGGTTGTCAAAAATTAGGATATTTTTGAATTTAGGACATAAAATAAGCAATAATCGAGATTTTAGGACAAACCGGTGGTGAAGGCTACGCCGGTGACAACCTTCCCTCTGCGGTAGAGTCTGTAACCGAGGGAAGCGAGGAACGGGCTGAGGGAAGTTGGGGAGCGGGGAGCGAGCTGAGGGGATTTGGGGAGCGGGGAGGGCTGAGGGGAGTTGGGGAGTGGGAGAGAGAGAAGGAGAAGAGAAGAGAGGGTTTATTTTTCTTAAGTGCGGGAGAATTGCGGGGGAGTCGAGATTTCAACTTAAATTTTCGTGCTTCTTTTATAACGCTCGTATCACTAGAGCACTATCAATAACGTTTTTAATGTAAACCGTCATAGATTCTAGTTGCTGAACATTGATGACGCTTCCACATCAGCCGTCATGAAAACCACTTATCAAGCGTCATTAAATAGTATTTTTATTGTAGTGAATAGGCATGTTGTATATTCTACTCATCAAGTTTCTAAGTTTTCATATCCACTAAAGCAACGAACCAAGCAAAGAAACAAAGTTCAGCCCATTCTTCGTGGATCATGTTAAGGCTGGGAATAAGGAGGCTCAATTATTCCTGCAAAAGTATACAGTATGCGCCAACATTATCCGATAAAAAAATTCAATGGAAACAACTTACTGGCATTTGTTCCTTTTTCGTATAGCCTAATATTGCAAAAAATATATTTAACATTTAGGGGTGTGCAATCGTGAAATAGGTTTAGTGCAATGACATCTGTTTAAAATTTGCACTTAACTTCGTTGATCAACCTTTATGTTATATCCTCATATGGTTGCTGACTTTATGGAACAGTCTTTTGGTAGAGCTCAACATCCATTCCGTTATCTTTTCGGTAATTGCAATTATATTATGGTTTTATTTTGGTGATAATGTTCAAATTTTGTTTGCATAAAATTAATATCAGGTTGTGTTCAAAAACATATTTTCTTCTTCCTTTAATTTTGAAATAAAATTTAAATAGTACATCAAATATTAAATTATAATAATTTTGATTTAGAAGATTAAGTTAATCTAGACAAAATTTATCTACACTATATGATCCTAATACTACGGATATTTGGATTACATAATTTGAACGACATAGATTCTTTGATATAAATCTATATAGATAGATAAAGTGGTCATTGATCTTCTACTAATTTAAAATTTGAAACCAATTGTAACCTTTGTCTCCCTTTACTTGCAATCAAATTTACATTATTCTACAAAATATCTTTAAATAAATATTTCTCCCTTTCTAAAATAAATAAATATTTCCTCCCTTTCTAAAATAAATAAATACTTTTCCTCTGTAAAACCTCTTTAAATATACTTCCTCCCTTTCAAAAGAGAAGTACATGTAAAATACTCATGGAAAATCTAAAAAGGAAGAGATAAACGTGTAACAAAGTGGGCTTTATTGAAATTCACTTTCCAGTCGTCTACAAACTAGACGCAATAACAAAACTAGTAAATGGAAAATTTTTGACATACATTATTGTTTTCATTTTGTCGATAAATAATAATAAATTATAACTTTCTTCTTGATAATTTAATTTCTAAAAAGACATTTATTTCTAGGATTTTGGAAGGAAAATGTTGGAAATATTAACAATTTGTGGTAAGTGACTTAGTTATGTCTATTAATTGATGGAATTAAATATCTTTTTAGTTATTATCACTGCCTTTCTTTTCATATAACGTCTTTTGCTTTCCTTATTTTATTGCATGACAAAGCAAGTTGCTAAATGCCGGTGACTGTCATCCCTTTACAGATAATTAATTATTACCAGTCAAGACCTGCTGCTCGAAAATGGTGTCAAATAATATTTTATTATTATACTTTTGTCCATTGGTTGATTTTCTATTAGAAAATTATATTTATGTTGAGTAATTTTGTTTGGATGGTTTTTTTTTTGTAAATAGGATGATATCAACATTTATAAAAATAAAATATCATATCAAAAAATAATTTTTTTGAAATGAGTTTGGTTATATGTTTGCTATATAACATGGTGTTCACATTTGTAAAATGTGTTGCACACGCGTCGCGTGTGCCATGACACTAGTGTGTGTGTATATATATATATATATATATATATATATAGAGAGGAGAGAGAGAGGAGGGATCTACATCCCCTCACTTTTGCATCCCCTAAGCATCCCCATGATAACACCCGTTGGATCTTGTTTAGTCATCTAATCTTAACCGTTGAAAAATCAACGGTTAAGATTAGATGACTTAAACAAGATCCAATGGATGTGAAAGAGGGGATGCATGGGAGATACAAAAGTGAGGAGAGGGGATGTGAAAGAGGGATGCATAATATATATATATATATATATATATATATATATATATATAATATATATATATATATATATATTATATATATATATATAATATATATTATATATATATATACAGTTCTGCTCTAATAGGCTTGCAAGCCTACCCTTTGGAACACACTACAGTTTGATTTAACGGAGGATTCTGTCCGGTTCGTATACCCGTACGTAAGATACATATTATGGTTGTGTTTCATTAAATGTTAAAAGATTTAGTTCTATCTTAAGAAATAAAGGCTAACATATTTAATTCTTAAGAAAGTAGTATATTTAATTCTATCTCAAAAAAGTAATTAAAATTTTATATCATAATCTATCCATACGGATGAATCTACATGACAGTTTTTTTAAACCTACACATATAATTAAATTTTTATATCATAATCTACCTTAGGAATAATATAGACGGACCAATAAAATTTTATATCATAAATCTATCCATACGGATGAATCTACATGACAAAGATTTTTTTAAAACCTACACATATAATTAAATTTTATATCATTATCTACCTCAGGGATAATATAGACGAACCAATAAAATTTTATATCATATAATCTATCCATACGATGAATCTACTTGACAAAGATTTTTGGCTAAATTACAACTTGATACCCTCAACTATCTAAAATGTACAACTTGATACCCTCAACTTTGATAGGTACTAACTTAATACCCTCAACTATATAATAATTTTATATTGATACCCAAAATTTTAAAAATGACAAAATTACCCCTCCTTCTTCCCCGCGAGCCCCCCCCCCCCCCCCGCCTCCGGCTGCTTCCCATGCGCGCGATCTCGCCGCCTCACGCAACTCCGGTCTGGCCAACGCGGGGTGGGGGAGGGGAGTTCGCGAGCTGGAGGGGTAGGGGAGGTCGCCGACGGGAGGGAGGGGGAGGGGGTGGGGAAGGTCACCGGCGGGAGGGAGGGGAGGGGGGTTTGGGTGGAGGGGGGAAGGTCGCCGGCGTTGGGGGGGGGAGGTCGTCAGTCAGAGGCAGGAGGGGTCGGGAGGGGGGGAGTTCGCCGACGGGAGAGGAGGGGGGGGGGAGGTCGTCGACCGGGGGCAGGAGGGGGGCGTTGTACGGGAGGGACAATTTTCTCAAAAAAATTTCAGGGTATCAAGTTAGTACCTATCAAAGTTGAGGGTATCAAGTTGAAAAACTGAAATAGTTGAGGGTATTAAGTTGTAATTTAGCCAAGATTTTTTTTAAACCTATGCATAATAATTAAAATTTTATACAACCGTATCTTAAATAAAAGATTTTGATAGGTTCTTCCTTTCGTTCAAATAAGTAATATATCCGAATGTCAAATGATTCATATATATAATATATTCGTCCGTATGTCAAAATAAAAAATTTATTCCATAGGTTTCAAAGATTCAATACATTGTTAAAAGATATATTTAATTACCCCATGTAGACTTCAAATAATTCTTTTTAATAAAATAAAATATAGTTTTAATTCTATCTTAATAAATTAATTAAAATTTGTGTCTTAATAAAGTAATTAAAATACCCGTCCAGTTCTGTATTCCGTAAGATGCATATTATGGTTGTTTTCACTAAATTCTAAAAGATTTAATTATATCTTAAGAATTAAAGGCTAACATATTTAATTATATCTTAAGAAAGTAGTCGGTATATTTAATTCTATATCAAAAAAGTAATTAAAATTTTATATCATAATCTATGCGTAAGAATCATATGAACCTCTAATCAAATATTTATTTTAACATACGGATGAATCTACATGATGAATCTACATGACAAAATTTATTTTTTAAACCTAGGGATATACAGTTCCGCCTTTTAATTTATTTTTTAAACCTAGGGATATACAGTTCCGCCTTTTAATAGTTCTTTGTATATATATATATATAATATATATATATAATATATATATATATATATATTATATATATATATTATATAATATATATATATATATATATATATATCCAGATGTTTATGTAGGTTTCACATATTTAATAGATTGTTAGAAATTATATTTAACTACTCTATGTTGGCTTCAATAAATATTTTCAATAAACAGAAGATAGATTTAATTCTATCTTAATAAAAGATTGATTTAATTTCATCTTAAGAAATTAATTAAAACTTTATATATAACTTATCCATCAGAATCATGGGTAGATTCCAAATGAAAAGATTCAATCACTTTAATTATATCTTAATAAAGTAATTATATTTTCTAGTTACGGCAGAAGATTTAATTAATCTAGTAGGTTTCAAATTGCATAAAATGTATGTTAAACTTGTAAATGGTTCCATGTCTATAACAAAATCATTCCTTAATAGAGTACATAAATTGAGGAACTGAGAAACAATCTTGGCTAATTGAACACGACCAAATAAGATAAGAAGGTTTCATTTCTTCAAACGTTTCTACAATCATCCTTATTGTCTCTCACACAGTCACAAATTGCTAGAACCTACATGAACACAATTGGAAAAAAAATTAGTACCATGTACATAATCATTGTGAGACTTTTTAACGGAATCATTATTTATATAAATAATACCAGTAAGAGAAGTGAAGCCATTCTCGATTGGGTCATCTGATGAACTCTTGTACTCACCGATGATCTATGAACCAAATTTTTTTTTAGTAAGTACAACACTTGTAAAGTTTAGAAATACTAACATAACTCATTACAAATAAATACCTTTCAAGTAACATGGGACAATTTCTCTTGTCATGTGATTGGCCACGAAGTCCACATCCACGACAAAGTCTTGCTTTTGAAATTGCTTCTCCTTTAATGATTTTAATCTTTTTCCACCTCCTTTTGCTCTAACTTGTAGTGGGTCATGGATACTTTGGTTTGCATCAACATTTTTTCGATATGAGGACCCTGCTTCAGCATTACTACTAATGTTGATTTCCTTTATTTTTCTATGCAATTGTTCAAACTCGTCAACCAGCATAGTAGTTCCAATTTCAGTCAAAGATGCATCATCAACCAAAATGGTTTCCATGTTAGATAATTTTGAATGTCGTGTCAATAATGATTTGGCATGAACATCACTAATATTTGCACCAGTAGTATGGTCACTATATATATATATATATATATATATATTATATATATATATATATTATATATATATATATATATATATATATATAATATATATAAGAACCTTCCCTTTTTATTCAATCAAGGCGCAAAATGCCGAAGCCTTTACAAGTAAGCTCAAAAGGAAAATACAACAAAAAGGGGGAAACCTCTCAAGCAAAAAGATCCTTAGGACACAAGACCTACGAGGTATCGGCACTAGGCCTAAAATGCCGATGCCGATACAAGACACCAATCAAAGAGAAGCAAAATTCGAGTAGCTAGGAAAAAAGAGAGTCCCAAAAGAGAGACTGGCCGTGCGAGCAAGAGGGTCTGATCTTACGGCACTGACGGAGTACCTCCCTAATTAGCTGGTCGGCAGAGTACTGGTGACCCTCATATCTGGCCTTATTGTGATTCTTCCAGAGAACCCACGTCGCAGCCGCCGCGACGATCTGGTAGCCATGGAAAGTAGAGGCCCATTCTGCCAAGAGATCGTTGAGGCGCCTACTCCCTTGATGATGCCTGCAATGCTGAAAGAGGACCGTCCATACCTGATCAGGTAAATTCTCTTGACAGAAGATGTGGTCAGATATTTTGGTCTGACGCTCCGAGCAGCAATTACACGCAGACGCGAGGCTAAACCCAATGGTGTTGTGATTGTCATCAGTAGGCAGTTTCTTGCGAAATATTCTCCAAATAAGGAAAGACCATTTTTTGGGGATGCAGGTCTTCCAGAAGGCCGCGATGGTGGGGGATGGCGTCCCAATGCCCCGAAGCACTCTTCTCGCTGAAGTGACCGAGAAGGAGCCAGAAGCTTCATGCGACCACCTCAGAGCATCGGGCTCGGGACCCAGCTTAAGACCGTTGTTGCGAATGCACTCTACAGCCTCTTCCCCAACCCAATCCTAAATCTGGTTCCAGTTCCAGTCATTCCCTGGTGGTTCCACAACTCCTTAATCTTGATGTTCCCCGGAGCCGTCGGGAGGCTGGGGAGTAAGGAGTCTCCCGCCCAACATTCCAGGAAGGTCGAAGATTTGCCATTACCCAGTTGGAGCCTAATCTCTGGTTCAGCGATTGAGCGCCCCGTGAGAATCCGCCGCCAAGCTGCAAAAGATCTGCAGTTGGAGATTGCCAACGATGGGTGTAAATGTTTGAAGTATCTGACCTTCATGAATCTAGTCCATAAGTTCTAACTTGTACGAAGCTTCCACCACAGCTTCATCGAGAAGGTGTCAACAATATGGGAGAGTTTGGTGAATCCTAGACCCCCTCGGCGGTGGGCCTAGCCATAGAGTCCCAACTGGCCCAGTGATGTCTGTCATGGCCTTCGCTGTGACCCCAGAAGAAATTGGTGATGATTCTCTCAATCGTCGAAAGAACTTTCTTGGGGGGGAGCGGGGGGAGCACGTAGCTAGGGTATAGATGGGGATGGAGGTGAGGACATGTTTGATAAGGATCATCTTTTCGCCTGGGGATAGGGTAGCATTGTGCCAGCCCTCAATTTTTTTTTCTTATTTTGCGAATCAGCTCCTCAAACATGCCAGCGTTAGATTTGCCATACACGAGGGGACAACCAAGGTAGTGGAACGGAGGGTGATCGACGACGAAAGAGGTGACGCTGGATATGCTAGCCGCGTGCTCACTCTTATATATATATATATATATATATATATATATATATATATATATATATATATATATATATATATATATATATATATATATATATATATATTACGATCGCACACGACTTCGAAAATTAGAAAATCCCAAAAATAAACTTCATATATATTATTAATTATATTTTGGCCTCCTATTTTTTAACAAAATGCAATAGCAAGATCATTAGAATGTCAAAAAGAGTGGCTAAAAGATTTATTTTTTTAATAATTATACATGGTTTTTAGAATGTCGCACACAGTCATGTGCATGTTTTCCAGGTTCTAAAACTTTCTAACCACCTTTGCCTCACCCCTCATTTTGGCCACCACCACAATTGGCTTAAAACCCTTTCACATGATTAGGATGTAGTTGAATGAACATGGCTAAAAAATTGTTTTGGCCTCTTAAATCATAAAGAAATCATAAAAATACTCTACTTAAACTTTGTGTCAATGTTGGAATATGCTTCCAAAGACAAGTGGATGATGATGGTGCCACCAAGCCAACCCATTCATCGTTTTAACATGAGTAGGCACTATCCATATTTCTTTAATCTCAATTAAGGTCTAATTTAATTAAAATCGTGACTAAAATCCATCCTTTGGAAAATAATATCATGGAAAAGAGTGTGATCCTCCAAACACGCATTTAATTCTTTTCTCCGTATATTTCTAATATGATTATTGATATAATGGGCCAAATTATTGATTGAGAAATAAAATATTTTGTTACATATTTAATTTGCAAATAATTATTTCACATAAAATAAAATGTTAATTAATTATAGTAGAAATATTATAATATTATAATTGAATTATAATAGAAATACTCCAATGTAAAAATTGAGTCTATGGTTGTCTAATTTTTTGGGTAGCTAAATTTTTAGATTTTGGGACAAGCTTCAAAGTTAGCTTAGGCTATAGTGCCCCGCTTCTTGCAGTCCACTATGTAATACCTACGGCTTGTTGACTTAGTCATGAACTGAGTACTTGGTGAAACCTTTGCCGGTATCGATTGATCACGGATGAAATGCAATGAACCTTTCCAATTGATGGATTGGCTTCTATTGAAATAAATCCAAGAGTTTTGCTGAATGTTTTCTCTTCGCTGCTTGGTTTTGATGAATGCGTTTTCGTGTTGGTTTTCGATGATTGGTTTTCATTGTTCACTTTCATCGCATTTCGCATTCATTCCGAATCTTGAGAGAAAGAGACGAAGTATGCTAATCAACTGTTGGTGCCATTGTAGGCCACGTGAATTGTTCGTGAACGGCGCGTGAAGTCCCTCCTTCTCTCAACTAAGATTCATCTCGGTGAGTTACTTCAACCGAACAGACATTGATCTGTATGCCTAAGAAAATGATCTCTAGTCTACTCTGTTGCCTTGTCCCAATGATCAACGATACCACATCTACAAAAGATAAGAAAAGATAATTGAATTGAATCAAATGCAAGAATATGTGTTGCTACTCTATCTGCTCGATAAGAATGATCATCTGCTTGTCATCAGTATGCTTGAAAATGTAGACATGTACAGACGAACTTGTACATGTTGAGATAAACCTGAAGGCACGAATCAAACGTGTCGTATACCTGTGCATAAGTCCAAGTGTGTCTCATCTGATAGAACGGCTAGAGCATGCATTTGGTCTCGGACAACTTGTATACAAGGAATTATTTATCTCTCGGGTGGTATCTGGGGGCACCTGGAACCGCTCGGCCTAGGAGAGATTATGAGCACACTGGGTGCAAGGACCCATGTTAAAAGTGTAGCCGATATCTGAGTCCTTAGCGACGAGCTGAACCAAAGAGTCACAGCGGCTAATCATGGGGAAAACCCATAGACCAACATGTAGAATAGTCCACCTGCATGACCCGAATGACAACTTCAATATCTGCAAGATTGAATCATGAATTACTCTTTATGCAAATTGTGCTAACGTGGTTTTGTGCAGGGATGACTGCCGGCGAGGGTAAGTTGCTTATGATATATTCTACTGTCATGTTCTTATGAATTGTTAAAAAGAACCTAGACAAGTAGAAAGATCACTAATAAATGTTAGCTCAACATATTGATTTAGTGCAGAGATTTGCGAGTTCGGCCAAAAGCCGCTCGCCAGCACATGATGTGTGCTGACCCACGTTGTGGGCTTCCTTTTCAGAAAGAAGAATGAGACAGGGGGATTTCAAGTGGGGCACCGAAGCTCTTCTAGCCCAGTAGAGCTCGTGGATCGCCTCGAAGTTTACTTTCATTTCAAGTCAAGTTCAAGTTTCTTTTCCTTCTGAAGATGTCTTTAAAATTCAGCTTGTAAAAAAAGGGATATCATATATGGGCATTGTGGCTAATTTCAAAAAAGCGTTTCAAAGAGAATCTGTAGCCAAATTATAAGGCAAATCTGAGTTGCAAAGCTTTGTACTTGTATTCCTATCAAGCTATGAATAAAATGAGTATTTCCATTTCAAATCTCTGTGTCCAACATTTGGTTTTCTGCAATGGGTGCGTACGTGTGTTTTGCTTGACTAATGGGTGCGTGCGTGTGTTTTTGCTTGACTAGTTGTTTTTGTGCAGGTACATGGCCTTGTGCAAGTGCAACTTAGGCTTGCACGGCATCACGCCTTAGCGAGGACGATCGATCCCGCAGGGATCCAAGCAAGACGGACGACCCTAGCGGGATCGGGGCGTGACATAGGCAAGCACTCCAATTTATCTATTATGTTTGGAGTTGCCCTAGGGACTGTTTGGTTGTTTGAAATTGAGATATAGAAATGTGAAAGTGGGTGAATTTTAAATTACTTCTACGTTTCAAGTGTTTGGTTACAGATGGAAGAGAGGACAAGAACTTAGGATCAGTAAAGAAGGCAAATAATATTTGCCTATTGAATGATATATTGAATCAGGAGACAAAGCTTTATACAAGAGATTTCCTCCAATCATGCTAATCTATTCTAGGTAGTCTAAGTATAAAAGGCAACTAAACAAATATACAGCTAATACAATTTATTTGTCAATGAATGGTACAACTAATACAATTTATTTGCCAATTAATGGCTAGATATCATTGAGCTTTCCTTCTCAACACTCCCCTCAAGTTGGAGAGTGAATGTCAAGAACTCCCAACTTGCGTATCATAGTTGAGAAAGCTTCCTTTCCCAGTGGCTTGTTGAACACATCCGCAAATTGATTTGTTGAGGCAACATGTTTCGTTACAACTGAACCATCTTGTATTTTGTCACGAATAAAATGGAAATCCATCTCTATATGTCTAGTTCTTTCATGGAAAATGGGATTGGCGTAAGGCGACTGTGTTATCACAATATAATAATGCTGGCTTCGGATGTAATATTCTCAAATATTTCAATAATGAGCATAGCCAGGATAATTCACAACATGTACCTGTCATGGCTCTATATTCGGCTTCAGCTGAGGAGAGAGAAGACAATTTTATGTCTCTTTGTCCGCCATGAAACAAGAGATGATCCCAAAAAACCACAATAGCCCGTAGTGGATCTACGAGATATTGGACAACCAGCCCAATCCGAATCAGAAAAAGCTCGCAAGGATAAATCATTCTGAGAAGGGAAAAACAAACCTTGTCCTGGACATCTTTTCAAATAACGCAATACACGGAAGGCAGCTTCCATGTGTAGTCTGCGTGGTGCATGCATGAATCTGCTTAACACATGGACCGAATATGTAATACCGGTAGGGTAATAGTCAAATAAATTAGGCATCCAACAAGTTGCCTATATGAGACAGGTCTTTAAGCAATTCACCCAAATTCGAGAGCTTTATGTTTTGTTCCATGGGAATGTTCACAGGTTTAGCACGAAAAAATCCACCATCTTTTAAATTTTTCAAAGTATATTTTCGTTGGGAGATGGAAATACCTTTCTTCGACCGAGAAACTTCGATACCCAGAAAATAATTCAAATCACCCAAATCTTTAATTCGAAAATGACTATATAGGAATTGCTTGAGAGCTAATATGGCATTGACATCATTACCCGTAATAAGAATGTCATCGTCATATATCAACAAAGCTGTAAAAGATTTATCTTTATGACATTTGAATAACGAGTAATCAACTTTGGATTAAACAAAGCCAGCAGCGTAAATAGCTGTAGAGAACTTGGAAAACCATTGTCGGGAAGCTTGCTTTATGCCATATAATGACTTGTGAAGGTGACACACTAGATTCTCCCCCTATTGCCGAAGACCAGGAGGTGGAGACATATAAATTTCTTCATGGAGATCGCCATGAGGAAAAGCATTGTTGACATCAAGTTGATGAAGAGACCAATTCTTGGCAGCTGCTAAAGCCAATAAACAATGAACAGTAATCAATTTAGCAGTGGAAGAAAAAGTGTCATGGTAATCTATACCTTCCTACTGTGTGTAACCTTTTGCAACCAAACGAGCTTTGAAACGCTCAATAGTACCATCAGAGTGCCACTTGATTTTATAAACCCAACGACAACCAAAAGGCTTCTTACCGGGAGGAAGAGAAGTGAGGGACCAAGTGTAGTTGGCTTCTAATGCGGCCAATTCAGATTGCATTACTTCTTGCCAATGGGAATGTGAAGATGCTTTGGTATAAGATGTAGGCTCAATATCTTGACTGACAAGAGCAGTAAAAGAGCAATGTTGTGGTGAGTAACGATGATAAGAAACAAAGTTGCAAAGGGATATCGCGTACCTTTTTGTGGACCTGATGACAAAGATGACAAATAGTTGGGAGACGTTACTTGGTTGCAGACATAATCACGTAAAGCCAGCCGTAGGAGGGTGATGAGGTCTTTGAGAACAACATTAAATAGGTTCGGGAGAAGGACTAGCAGGTAATGGCTGAGTGGGAACTGGATTAGATGGTGAGGGTTGTTGGGCGGGAGAAATTGGTTCCGATGGTGATGGTTGTTTGACTGGTGGGAAAAATCAGATACATAAAAAGGAAGCCCTGCAGACCATCCAGGTTACCCGGGTTGAAAGATTAGAGTTGAACTCAGGTGGGTACATCGTCCAGGAAACGAATGTACCCTTAGGTAGCTTGAAGGGTGCAACACATGACAGTGTGCTGGAAATGTGCCATACTCGACGGCAGGCTACTGATCCCAAGGCGTGCCCAGGTAACGGGATTGCCTGTAGCTGGGAGATCTCTTTATGACTAGTGTATTAATCTAGTTATTAGCCTTAGTCCATTTCAATAGGTACTCCTGACCGTGGTACTCAGGAGTCCCCTCCTAGACATTAAGCAAGACAGGACTGGATTATTTGTACAAGCACAATCGCCCACGGTGTCCAGATTAATTATACAGGTCATGTCATGTCAGGTAGCCGTCGTAACAGCTGTTCAAGATAATCATGTCAAGTGTTCTTGTCAGGAGTGCGCCACGACAGGCCACTATCATGTCATGTTAGTTATGTCAGGAGTGCACCACTACGGGTCACTGTTAGGTCATGTTCAATTATCATTTCTAAACATATTAAATAAATTCATGATTATCAAGTTCATGACAAAAGACGTAAGGATATAAAATGGACGTAAAATATCTAATAAAATATAAATACACAGGGCTATAGGAGAGCCATGCGGCTAAGGCATATGCGACTATGAATGATTTCATGCGGCTGGAAGAGAACAGCCCATGCGGCTGAATAGGGTCAGGCGCATGCGACTAAAAAGGGAAAGGCTTATGCGTTCAAAGGGGTATCAGTCATATGCGGCTCAGAGATCCACTCAATCATGCGGCTGAGATAGGCAAGACATATGCGGTCAGGAGGATAGGGAATTCATGCGGCTGGCGGGGGATGGGTTCATGCGGCTCGCGAGTGTAGTATCATGTGGCTGGGTATAGAAGGAGGCGCATACGACTTTGTAGAAGCCCATGCGGCTGGGTCAATGTGGCTGCTCATGTGGCTGGGAGTGAAGGGTGCATATGCGGCTGATAATGGACTCAGCCTCATGCGGCCAAGGGTGCTGATGCATATGCGGCTCGGGAGCAAGGCCTTATGCGGCCAGACAGGTTATATGCCTATGCGGCCAGGATATGAAGGGGGCGCATGCGGCTCGGTTAGGAGCTCATGCGGCCAGGTCAGTTCAAGGGCTCATGCGGCTAGAAAGGAGTATAAGTTCATGCAGCCAGGAAAAGCAAGGGCGCATATGCGGCTAAGTGGGGAAAAGTCCATGCGGCTGGAAGAACACTTGCCGCATGAAATGTTCATGCAGTCAAGTCAAGTACTGTTCTTCTTCTCCAAATTTTCGAGAAGAAGAACACCAAGAAGACATGGCCACCAAGCTGCATAGAACCTTCATCCGGAGTCCAAATCCGAACTTCCGTAGGTCAAAATGGGGCAGAATGAAATGCTCTACAACATGGAACCATCAAAACTCGAAAATAACAAGATTAAATAGATCAAAACCCAAGAATTCTGAAAATAAAATAGACTTAGATCTACAAGAATCTAGCCATGGAAAGTGAAAGTGCCAAGTACTAAAGTTAGTTAAAATGCTGTAAGGAAGAGAATGAAGTAATAAAATTTGAGTTCCTCCATGAAGCAAGTTGCACTTGCCTAGACCTCTCTCTCTCTCTCTCTGGTAGGTGAAGAAGTAAATGGAAGAAGAGTAATAAAGAGAGAGAAGGAAGAATGGTTAATAAATGGTAGTGGTGGTGGTAGGTAGGGGTTCACCCATTGGTTCATGATGAACCAGTAGTAATCCCAAACCGAACCAAGCCAACCCGAACCAAGAAAGAACCAAGCTAGGGAGGAAACTAAGCAAGGAAAATCATGCAATACAAGAATAATTACGTACACGTATTCCAGAATACGTAATACGAACCACAGGCATTACACCTTTCTCTCAAAATGATATATATGGTCGATATACCTCGGTTTAGACCACAAACCGATAATCCTTCGATATCATCTATATCTGTGACACTGGGTTTAAATGAAAATGGATTGAAAGTTTTCGAAAGGATATGGTTTTCTTTTGTGTTAGAGAGGACATGGCCCTTAACAGAGTTGAATGGGAGAGAAGGGTTCAAGCAACTTTGTTGTTCTTGTTGTTGTATTCAAATATCAAACAACTACTCATCATTTATCAGCTATATTTCACATTGAAAAAAATCATTAAAAAATCTACATTTAACCCACAAATATATCGTCATCTATCAAAGTGAATTTCACATGGTACACAAGTCTACACTGTGAACTATAACTTTCAGCGGTTAGAGGTTATTTTGAATATATATATATATATATATAAGGTTCTCTCCTTTCTAATTGTATGCAGTGTGAAATCTGTCTTCAGGATTGGACTCCTTTGAAAGAAAGTGTCCAAAAATAGGCATATGACCTTTTTTGACCATATATATGGTAATCCTATATAAGATTGGATTTGACCATATATATTGTTATTCTACATAGGATTGGATTTTCAATATATAATCCTACATGAAGTTGGATTTTAAGCCTACATAGGATGGGATTTCTATGGTATATAAAGGGGTTTAAAGGTTTTCCACAAAATATATATCTCTAAGAGTGTTCAATGTAAGTTGTTGAATAAGTTCAACACAAGCATATCTCATCAAGTTGTTGAATAAGTTCAATACAAGAGAGCTAAAGTTGTTGAATAAGTTCAACACAAAAGTTTGAGATTTTTTGTTTTATCTTTGTGATAGAGAGTTCTTGAGTGCAAGGAGAGAAGTGTTGAGAGCTATTTGTATTAATTTTCTTCTTTATAGTAGAACAAAATCACCCTCGTCTATGGAAGTAGGCATCTTGGTCGAACCACGTAAATTATTATTTTTGTGGTCGTGAATTTTCTCTGAGATATTCTCTGATTTTTTGGGCTTATTTTTGTTGTGCCCCAACAAATTGGTATCAGAACTTTGGGAGTCTAGCAAGGTGTCCAGAAAAGTTCTTAGAGAAAAGTTAATTGGGTAGATTCTTGATATATGACTCCGTCAAGCATGATCAGAAAGTATGAAATTGAGAAGTTTAATAGGAAGAATGATTTTGGCTTTTGAAAAAGCCAGATGAATGACGTTCTCATATCTCAAAAGCTTCACAAAGCTTTACGAAGAAAATTCAAGAAGCCCGCTGACATGACCGATGATGATTGGGACAACATGGATCTCGAAGTATGTGCCGCTATTCGCCTGTGTTTGGAAAAAGATGTCGTGTACTCTGTGAAGGACGAAACCACCGCCAGTGGGCTCTGGTTAAAGTTGGAATCACTCTACATGACGAAGAATCTTACCAACCGACTTTATATGTTAAATTCGTACTGCAGACTAGTAATGGAGGAAGGTACGTTAATTCGGGATTATATCTCAAAATTTTTAATCAAATTATTTTCGACTTGAAGAATATTGACATATATGAAGAAGATGATCGTTTGGCGCTAATCCTATTATTTTCTTTGCCCGATTCTTATGAAAAACTTATTCAAACATTACTATACGAGAAGGACTCAATTTTCATAGAAGAGGCTACGAGTGCCTTATTATCTAATGAGATACGAAGGTTGGCTTCTAATGGCAGAAACGGTAGAGACTAAGCCCAAGGTTTGACGGCAAGAGGAAGGACAAACGATAGAGCATCTTATAGCACAAGGTCAAGATCCAAGTCCAAGACACCTTGTCACGACCAGCATCCGCTTTTCGGATACGAGACATGTCCAAGCCAGCCTACGCCACAGAGTTGACGGTAGAACACTGTGCACGACCAAGATGCTCAAAATCACAAAATATAATATTTATTGCTCATTCACATTATTAAATCAAATCTATAAATTATTACAATATTTACATTTAAAGAAAAGTACAAAGTTCTTATAATTAATGAAAATGATATCACATCTATCTACTTTCTAGGTTTTGGTATGCAAGTACATTCGTATCTTCCATGCTAAGTGAAGCCACAGCTAACCTAAAAAATGTTGGTTTCCAGTCGGGACTGGAACAAGCACACAAACCGACGGCAATGCAAAAATACAATAGAATTCACAAGACATGAAAATAACATATGTGAGATAAAAACTAGAAAGTACTGATGTCATGACAAGCGGTGAAGAAAACAAAGAAACAAATAAAAGACAACTTTCTATATGGTTTGAAATATCGGTTTCGACGTGTGAACGGCTAGAGGATAAATTCGGCACCCTGCACGTGTCGTGTGCAGCTGGTATTCTCCATGAAAGACACGGGGGATGGGTAAGGGGTAGTTCACATGTCTACTAAGATATTTCCCCTCCCGAATAGTACTCATAGACTCGAACAAGTCACAAAATACAAAAATATGATAATCACAAAATATAGTAAATAGAGATCCATGACACTAATTCGTGTAATAATATGTCAACAAGCAAGAGCATATGTATAAACATGAAATGAGAAGACTACTATGAATCGAAAGCAATCAGAAAGTGCACTTGCCTGTGGTCCTTTGCAGGTGAAACCGATAATACCATTGTGTCCAAAATAGTCCAATTGGCTAGGCACGAATATGTAGAAGTCCAAAGTCACAAGGAAATATGGATACGGTTAGTCACGATTTGACTAATATAATAAAAAGGAAAATGACTAAGAATTATTCCCAAAATAAAGACATATTTCATCTAGAAGGTATTTATCTCTATTAAGAAACTATATCTAGAATTGGAAGTCCATTGATAATATAAGTCAAAGTATAGGTGTAGAGTATTTATAAATTAACTTAGAAATTATAGAAAATGTTAAAGGTTATTTAGGCTCAAAGCAATTTATTATTTAGAAACATATGAACTTTATTTAAGAAAAGACTTCTTGATAAAATACTCATATAAAAATGTAAATAGAATTCCTTAATAACTTAGAAAGTATTAACTAAATAAAATCCCAAAGGATAAAATAAGCCCATGTATAAACATATATGATTTCTCTTCATACTCCTTTTTAGGAAATAAAGTTTATTAAGCCTAATATATATAGCTTGTAAGGCCTATTATGAATTCCCTAAAACCACTAAAACATAATAACTAATTAATTAGACTACTTTTGTCAAATATGAAAATAGTTGCTAGAAAATACTATGATAATGTCTTTAATATACATTAATCTAAAGCCCATGATAATAGTATAGTTTAAAGCATTTAATTTACGTAGATGTTTCTAAAAGGCCAATAACAAGCCCAAATATATATAGAGAAATCAAAATTAATTATTATAATTTATAAGCTCAAAGGCAATTTGCTATATTTAAAAATTGAAACCATTAATTTGTTTAATAAAGCTAAATCCCTAGACTGGTACTAAAGCCTAAAATTATACTTTTTAGGAATAAATTTAAAATATAAACTAGTTTTAGAAAGGTCTCCTAATAGTCATTTATAGGTTACAAGTTCAAAACCCATGTCCAATATTTTTAAAACCCAAAACCAGGGCCCAATATATTAAGGTCCAAATATAATAACTTCATAACTAATAATCTAACAGCTAATGGGCCTTGAAGCCCAAAGTTCATTTAAAAAAAACTAACCCATAACCTCTCTCTCTCTCTCTCATTCAGAAGAAACTAAAAAAGAGGGAAAATAGTTGAGTTCGAGAGAACTCACCAGTGGTTGGGCAAGGGGATCACCGACACGCGACAGTGCGGAAGAGATGGCAATGAGGAAGATGGCTCACTACGGTGACCCGAGAAGGACTGCGGTCGGAGTCGGCCAAGCGGCTCTTCGAAACTGACGTTGCACGATGTTCTGGCTGCCCTAGCTGTTGGAGGAAGTAGCAGCGAGCGGCCAAGGCCAGGCTCCTGGTGACGTTGTCAAGATCGGTCGAGAGTAGGGGCTGAGGGAAGAAGAGGAGTCTCCAACGAGTTTGTCTCTCCTGCATTGGTGGCTCGCCAGATCGGCTATGGTCGGGACGGACGGCCATATCTGTGCGGTCGGAGGTCCGGTACGAGGAGCGCACGGTGCACGGTGGCGGCCGCGGGGTTTCCGGAGCGGAAGCTAGGTTTTCAGCGACAAGGAAACCCCGAGAGGGCGGCAGTCAGGTGAGTAACGTGTGGGTTTTTCCTGGGTGGTAGTTTTGTCATTGGTGGTGGCGTTGATCGTTGTGGTGGTATTTGCGATTGTTGTAGCGCCGGGATGGCATAGTAAGGCTTGTCGTGGCGGCGGTCTTGTGCGGGTGTCAGGGGAGTCGGTCGGGATAATGCCAATGGGGGTGGTCATAATTTTGGTGCGGTGGGACGATGGCTGGTGGTATTGGCGGTTGGGGGTGGTTGTTGGGACGTCCGTGTCGGCCTGTCGACATGAACACAATAATTGGATTGTAATGATGGAATAAGATGGATTGGACATGGAGACACGAGTTCGAATACGGTATTGATTGATGGTGGCTGCGTTAGAACGTACGTGGAATTGGAAAGGGATTGTGATGATTATGGGAAAGGTTGAGAGCTCTTTTTATATAGGAGGTTAACCCCTAGACTGTCACGACCCGCACCCTGATTAGGGGCACGAGCACGTGGTTACGTCCAGCCTACGCCGCAGAATCGGTGGTAGAACACTGTATATAAAGTCTGTAAATACTACGACTAAATAGTATAAAAGTACCTGTACAATATATACACTCCAAATGGAGGTGATATTGCAATACAGTCTCAGTCACGAGATAAAACTAAGGTAGATAGCATGGAAAGAAAATATGATAGATGAAAATAGGAAATAAGTTCAAGATCCAACACAAGCCCAGAGATATACACAACATCACAGAGTCACAAAAATAATATAAATACTACAGTCTGAAAGTACTAGCTGGATCGCACTCTAGGCAAACCTAACTAAGCTACACTACTCTGGGTGTGCAAAGTCTAGTGGCTCTACTATCAGGCCACGGTCCTGGTCTACTCCATCTAACTCGACCCCATAATAGGTCGGGCAATCTGCCTCAGAATCATCTGTAATATATCAACGGTATCCTGTCAGAAAAATAAGCAAGTACAAACATTAACAGCAGTTCCATATGAATTGACAAATTCTATAAGAGAAAATATAATAAATACATGACAAAGATATAGGATGACTTGGAAACCATTCAAAAACTGAGTTACAACCCTTAAACCAAACAAGGACCGGGGTTATAACCCTTCTTCTGAACAGAACTTAGTCTCCAAACAAGGTACAACATAAAGGCATGTAGAACATGTGAGTAAATGAATATCATAGCATGGTGAAAAAGTACTGAAAGTAGAACTGAGCAGGATATAAGATACGATAATAAATATAAATGTTCCTTGAATTATTAGAGCGTTATGTGATCGGCTTTAGGTATGTTACAAGACATGCTATCCATTTGGCCCGATAATCACAAGAAAATCTCTGGAAAGGGTCATGCCGGCCAACCTGGATAACAAGCACACGGAGGAATCTGCTACACCCTACGTGAGGTAAGAGTGGCGCAAGCATAATAGTGACATGAGGCTTTGATCACATAACCCCTAATAATTCCTCCATTCCCGAATAGTATCACGGATCCAGACATGGCACGTCATGACACGGAAATCAAAAGCAGGGGGCCAGCCCACTCCCAAATCGATGTCTATATAAGTACAAGAAATAAGGAAATATCATGTACCAATATACCAAGAAAGTCCAGGAATAATATCTTATGACAGGATCCGACGTATACTAATCCGTGAACCATCGTGTCGGGAATCAAGTAAGACACTACAACTGAATCGGATATAGCAGATATCAAGACAATGAAAACTATCAGAGAATGTACTCGCCTGTGGTCCTGAGCTGAGAAGGTGAACAGATGCTCAGAATAATTACAGACCTAAAATGAGATACTATAAGTCAAACAGGGTTTTATAATGAAAGAGAAACTAATTTAAGTCATGATATGCAAGTCTAAGTCAACTAGGTCAAACTGGGTCAAACTAGGTCACATTGGGTCAAACTGGATCATACTAGATCATACTAGCTCACTGGGAGTCAATCCAAGTCAAACTAGGTTAAACGGGGTCAAAGGTTGACTTACAATTAACTTTTAGTCAACTGGTCAACCCCAGTCAACTCTGGTCAACCCTAGCTCAAACTAGTCTAATGTTGACCAACTATTGACTTTCAGTCAACTGGTCAACTCTGGTTTGGTTTCGGCCAATTTTAGGTCAAGCGTTGACTTGAAGTTGACTTTCGGTCAAAAAGTCAACTCTTTTTCAACGGGGGTCAAGACTAGCCTAAACTACCCTCATCTAGTCATTACCTACCAAGACAACCTATTTCTAAGCCCATCTTAGAAGTCAAACTCAAATACCTTAACTATACCCTATTACCTACATTTACCTTCACAAGGTAAATACCAATACCTTGCACATACCAAGGTAAACCACTCTAACCTTGGAATACTAACCTAGGCTTTCTACGATAGCTAGACACTAACCTACCTAAACATTACCAACCATAAAATTCTAGTACCTAGCTCATCTAACCCATCTTATGACATATGTTGGTTATCTCAACATTACCTTACTAACATAGCCTAACAATACCTTATCTTAACCTTCTAAAATATTAGCAAACCACATCACACCCACACAACCCCAAAACAACCATATGGGACTGAAATGACGACTCAATGTAATGGAATAGATTTATGAATGGATGAATTGAGTGGATGAGTGTTTGTATGAATGTTGAATGAATGGATGTACATATGAAATGATTGAATGAATGGGGGTACACATGAATGATTGAATGAATGAGGGAATGGATGGCATGGATATGTGAATGAAAGAGGAAATGAATGAATGGATGAATGAGTGGATACATGAAAGCATGGAAGGGTGAATGTATGGGTGAATGAAGGACTGATTTAGTGAATGAATGGGGAAAGTGTCACGACCCGCACCCACTATGAGGGTACGAGTACGTAACAGCGCCCAGCCTACGCCGCAGTGTCGGCGGTATAGAACGCTGTTCTAAGTCTCTAACTAACCATCAACTCATGCAGTATATAATGTACTCATCATGATCAACTCCGAACGGAGGACAAGTATAAGATATGGTGTAACTCAATCACAGTCTAAGCACGATAAGATATCACAGAAGTATAACTAAGAATTGAAGACAACAAACTACTGATAAATAACAACAAACTCAAATCTCAAATACATCTCAAGTCTAAAATCTCTATTTATAATTCCAGATCTAAACAGGAAAACTAAATCAAGACAGACTAACTAAACTCCCGATCACTCCTGAGTGTCGGGGCCATAGGTAGCTAAGCCATCTCCTCAGTAATATGTAGGGTATGAGTCCTCAGGGCAGTCATCTGTAAAATTTTCAACAGGTCCAGTCAGGACAGGAACGAGTACAACTCATCAAGAAAACCCAAGTAAAAGACAGAAAACTATAAAGCAGTTATAGACAGTTTTATTGATGAATATGACAGTTTGTATACAGGTGATGGTATAGAGAAACAGTAAGATACAAGGAAAGTAAAGTAACTAAACAAGAGAAGAATGATGGCAATGACGACTGTAAATAAATCTAGCTGAACTAAGTAATATGATAAGTCCAGGCAGTAAATGTAAAACAAGTGTAAACTACTATAAATCCAGTACGGGATAAATCTAATACAAGATGAATCCAGTACCAGATGATTCTAGGTAGTGATCAAGAATCCAGGTGAGTCCAGCTAATCTAATAGTATGTTTTAAAATACCGAGATCAACATGTAAACGGGTGGGTAATCAGGCACACCTCTCACTGATCAGGCGAGAGGGCTATGCTTCCAGTAGATTCCAGTAGGGAGATTCCAGATTTGGGGTATGTCTACATGTCTTACTCAATATTTTCCCGCCCCGTAAACAAGTGAATCCAGAATTTGACACGAGAATCGAGATGAGTCCAGCCAAAATATGAAGATTCCAGAAAATAGATTCCAGAATGATTCCAGTAATTCCAGTAATAGAGGCCAGATAACATGGTGAGTGTGTCGCATACATGAATCCAGAAATATCCATACGTGTGGTATCAGAGAATCACATAAAACTAAATAGAACTGAAATACAGTAACTGGCAAATAAATGAGAGAACTATCAGAGAATGTACTCGCCTGATACTCTGAAAGAGTAGTGTAATGTCAGATGTCTGCACCGGAGTCACAGTGTCCTAAATAGAACAGTACAGGTTATAATGTGCTTAAAATAAGACAATGAAGTCTATGATGCAATCTACATGTTTTTAAGTCAAATCTAGGTCAAAGTCAACTCTAAGTCAACCCTGGTCAACTATCTATGTCAAACTAGGTCCATGTCAAACTTGGTCAACTCAAGTCAATACTCTAGTCAAACTAGGTCAATTGGTCACATCCAGACTAATGTTGACTTTTGGTCAACTCAGTCAACCTGGACTAGTCAAACTAAGTCAACTAGGTCAAACTTAGTCCAATCAAGTCTCACTAGGCCTAACCCAACCTACACTAGCAATCTAACACAAGTACAAGCCAAACTAGGCTATCAAGCCAACCACACATTCATATAATACCTCACACACACATATATACATATATCCTATATACATATAGGAACCCTCAATACCTATCCATATATATGAGCCTACATCAAGCTAACAACCTAACATATACATACCTATATAATATTCTAATCTACTATAAGCTATATGTATATAATCTATACACAAACTCATTCAAGATGTATGAATGCCAACCTAACCCAAGCCTATAGTCCTACATATATTATCCTCTCATAGAACATGTACCTATATACATCACATATAAATATATACTCAACCCTACACTTATCAACTCTCTCTAGACCACACTCATTGATATGGACCCTCCCCTATTCTCTCATTCATTCACCATATTAGAGTAGTGGTCTAGAATGACTAACAGGACAGGGTGTAGGCTCTAATGAACATAACCTCAACTCCACACTACCTAGCCAATAATAACTTAGGATATTAGCTGGTATGAACACAGGTACCTACCACTGTTTCTAGCCAACCCAACCCTGACACTCCCTACTCACTGCTATGGCCCTACTGCTACTGCAACATACTGCTGCTGCCTTGCCACTGCTTGCTACTGCAAATGCAAGCAAATGCTTGCTGCTGCCACTGCAATGCAAGCCAAAGCCAAAGGTCAAGCCAACACAACATCCTAACCAATCTAATGTCAGGTTATATAAAATCACATCAAGTTAACATACAAGATTACCAACCAATGTAACAATTCAAATCAACTAATTCAAAATCTTCATAACCTAATCCAATTTCAGTCTCAGAAAAAATAGTGAATGAGTGAGTGCTTGAGTGACAGTGTTCAGTAGCATACATGTGTAGGAAGTGAGTGTGTGAAGGCAATGTGGCATATTGTTGTGTGTGTATATTGACAGGAGTAATTTGGAGGGGGTGTGTTGTTCCTCATGAGTTAATTGATAGAAAACCAGAGCATATAAGTGGTTGAAATCTCAGGAAAACTGAGATTAGCCTCAGGGATTTCAGTTTTGAATGACAGTCCAATTCCCCTACCATTTTGATATTCCAACTCTTAACACCCATCACAATCAACATTGAGTAACCTATCAAAATCAGTAAAAAACACATGTGTATGAGTCTAATGTTGACATTCAACATCAAATTAAAATAGTTAAAAAATTAATACAGATTAAGTTTCAGAAATTGGGATAATACAATGGATCTCAGGTTTTAAAATGTGGTGTGTGAACAACATATATAGATATAGGAATCAGTTTAAATCACTTAATCTCAGGTATCAAGGCAATGACTTCCATTTCAGGATTTGATAGCTAGTCAATCCAAACAACCATCCCCTGACATTTCGATTCAAACCTTTTTCGTTTCAAAGGCTAAAAATCCAAACCAAGTTGGACAGATACCAACCCAAGGTACAGGACATAAAATTTAGTGAGTAAAACATTTCAGTTTAAAAGTAATAGTGAACACTATATATCAATCAACATTATCTCAACAATCAACATGTAGCAATGTAATCACTCGTGTATGAATCTACATGCCAATAAATCATAACCATGGGGGAACAACACATTTCAAGTACAGGATTGAAAAAATAGGAACCTGTGTATTCAGTCAACTGTTTCAGTTAAAAACAATGTCGAATCCCATTTAAACCCAAACAATCATCAATTGAGGTGTGCAGAGGTTAATGCATGCCATACGTGCCATGAGGGGTGTGTTCGTGTCCAGGAAACTGGACACGAACGTGTCCAAAACCAAAATCAAGCTGTGTTGAAAACAGGAAACTCAGTCCTCGTGCACGCATGCACGTGTGTCCAACTCACGACACAGGCCACGTGGAGACACGTGGCCGTGCACACGTATTCACCTAGACTAGGGGACGTGTCCATGTGCCTGTCCCGTGTCCACGTGGTGTCTACGTGTCGATACGAGGCCGTATCAGTGAGCAAATACAGTACGTGCAGTGACAGTGCGTGACCCGTGCGAACGCGATACTTCGCGCACAGTGGAACGAAAGTTCGTGAAACTTTGCGTGCGTGGTGTCCAGTGTGCCCGCTCGTGCCCATAAATTTTCGTGGCATATAGTGTCGTGTCATGTCCTGTAGAATACTCAGGCCAGCAGCCGTACGGCCTGTGCGCTGTGTCGTGCGTGCGGTGCGTGTCCGATTTGGACACGAAAAGTCATAAAAACCAACTCAGTGAACAACACAATTAATGTACACATTAAGAGCTATCCAAATATATAATTTGTTTTGAAAAACATTAACGTTCAATCCATTGAGGTATTTCGTCGACACCTATCATACCATACGACACGTGTCCGATACGGACACCAAACGGACACGAAATTCACCCAATTTCAGGGACACCTAGGGGACTCCTAGATCTAGTCCTACATGCAAAGAAACTGAAATTTAAATAAATTTAAAGGGTTTTACCTATTGGTGCAATTTGTATAGAAAAGCTCCAAATGGGGGTGTCCTTCTTGATGGCCAAAAGCTCCAAATTGATCCCAAACTGAAATGGCTCTCCACCAACAGTCCAAAAACTCAATTTAGAACCCAAAGGAAAAGACTAGAATAAAAAAGGAGATCAAATGAATAAAATGGGATTTTTGGGGAAGGGGAAGCTTACCTCTCTTTTCTAGTGTAGGAATGATAAAAAAGAGGCAACCCTAATGAATAAGTGTTTAAATAGGGTGGGGATCCCTATGTGGCTGTTCATAGGTTCATTAATTAGGGTTAGGGTTCACTAAATGGCCCATGGGCTTAAGTCATGATCAATTTAAATTATTAATCATAAGCCATGACTTAAATTCATTAAACCAAATCCCCTCATTCTAAACCTATTCTCTAATGACTAAAATAGGTTAACTCAACCTAGACTAGGGTCACCATGGCTAGGGTTAGCTTCTAGGCTAGTCCACTAGGTCTCAACAAGTCAAAGTCAAACTAGAATTCACCAATTCAACAAATCACCAAATAATTCAAATAAGTCAAAATAACCAAAATACCCCTAGGCTAAAAATGATAATTAATCATGCTAATGACATGGTTAGGCTCTAGGTCAAGCAGTCTCTCAGGTTTCACTAGCACATCGAAATCACAAGTCATGACTTAAACCAGTTTTAAAATAGTTTAAAATTTATTAAAAATCACTAAAAATCATAATGTGAATTAAATATCAATAATTAATAATTAAAATTACAAAATTTCAAAATTACCCTCATCTGGAAAACTGGGTGTTATAATCCTACCACACCTTAGAAAAAATTCGTCCTCAAAATTAAGATGATCGTACCTCTACTAGGTCAAACCCCCAGCAATCAAGGTCGAAGCAACACAATCCTACTGGTCGTGATTTCACAGTCTCGTACGGGGTAGCTACACTATAGCAGTCAAAACAATATCCTGGCAGGTACTAATGGAGTCACACAGGAAAGTGGGAAGAAGAATGAGAAGGACAAACCTGCTAACCAATCACCTGCAGCGTCGGTCTCCTCGACCGCCATCGCAAAAGCTCCACCCCTCTGGTGCTGAGCTACAGGTGGCCTAGCTCCCTCAAGAGGAGGTGCAAAGGGACAGTCTATCTTCTGGTGGGCTTCAGACCCACATGAATAGCAAACCTTCAGCCTCTTCCTACACTGCTCCCTGGTGTGTCCCAACTTCCTGCAGTAGGAACAACTGATCGTCTTCGGGTCCTGACCCCGATGCTGATGCTGCACCTGCAGAACCATCACTGGTGACCGGGTCTGCTGAATCTGAATATGAGGCCTCTTGGCCTGGCCTCCGCTGCCACTACCACTCTGGAAGTCACAACCCCTCTTCAACTTCAACCCTAGGTCGTCCTCCGCTGCCATAGCCCCAGAAAATATCTCCGTAAAGGTAGCGTTCCGGTCGCTCTTAGTCAGCGACCGAACCTCTCGAATCAAGCCTCGACGGAACTTCCTCGCCTTCGTCTTCTCAGTCAAGTCATCTATGAACCGGGCCAATCGACAAAAATCTCCAGCGTACTCAGCTACTGTCTGGTTTCCCTGAACCAGACCCTCAAATTGTGCCTCTATGCCTCCCAAGGCCACATCAGAAAAGAACTGCTCCTTGAACAGTTCCTTGAACTGGGCCCAAGTCTGGGCCTCAACTCCCACTCTGGGATCTGTCTGGTACCACGCACGGGCTAAGTCCTGCATCTGACTGCCCGCCGCCTCGATATGGAGTCGATCTGGTATCTTTGCTAGCCTGAATATCTCCTCGATGTGCTCGATCCAGTCGTCTGCGTAATGAATGCCCGCCGTGCCCAGGAACTCTCTGGGTGCATCTTCTGGAAGTCCTGTTATCCTTCTCCTTCCGACGAGGCTGTTGCTGCCCCCTGAGCAGTCACCATCTCTACTGTAGTACGAACCAGCTGGTGGGCCTCATCAATCCCCTGACGATAATCGCAGTCTGCTGCTGCTGCTGCTGCTGGTGGTGAGACGCCAGAATCCTCTCCACGAAAGAAAATAGATGCAGCATCTACCATCCCCGCAGGTGGAGGCTGCTGCGGTGGAAGGATCTCGGGAAGCACTGGACTCTGCCTCCTAGCTGATGGAACACCCACCCCAGCTGGTGGATCTCCGAAAGCTGCTGAAACATCCACCCCAGCTGGCATGACTGGGGCTGCGGTACCAGAGGCTGGCTGTTGAAGGTGAGAGGCAGACCCCTCTGCAGCGGCTACTGTACCAGAGCGATGTGATCGTGTCTCCACCATCCTGAAGACAGATCGAAAAGGAAGTCAATACTGAGCAGGAATCGATAAAATCAAAGGAGGACAGTTTATTTCAAAGAAAACAATCAGTACGATATGTTGATGGCATGAATTAAAACAGAATTTTTTTTCCTAACTGTGATTGAGTACCTCTCCGTTAAAGCCTATCTCTCAATCCTATAGCAGGCTCGTGGCAGTACAACTAAGTCGCCGTACTACCAAGATATCGCATTACTGCGACTCTCGACCTGTATGGGCCACCACTAAAATGTGTCACGACCCGCACCCACTGTGAGGGTACGAGTACGTAACAGCGCCCAGCCTACGCCGCAGTATCGGCGGTAGAACGCTGTTCTAAGTCTCTAACTAACCATCAACTCATGCAGTATATAATGTACTCATCATGATCAACTCCGAACGGAGGACAAGTATAAGAATGGTGTAACTCATTCACAGTCTAAGCACGATAAGATATCACAGAAGTATAACTAAGAATTGAAGACAACAAACTACTGATAAATAACAACAAACTCAAATCTCAAATACATCTCAAGTCTAAAATCTCTATTTACAATTCCAGATCTAAACAGGAAAACTAAATCAAGACAGACTAACTAAACTCCCGATCACTCTTGAGTGTCGGGCCATAGGTAGCTAAGCCATCTCCTCAGTAATATGTAGGGCATGAGTCCTCAGGGCAGTCATCTGTAAAATTTTCAACAGGTCCAGTCAGGAAAGGAACGAGTACAACTCATCAAGAAAAACCCAAATAAAAGACAGGAAACTATAAAGCATTATAGACAGTTTTATTGATGAATATGGCAGTTTGTATACAGGTGATGGTATAGAGAAACAGTAAGATACAAGAAAAGTAAAGTAACTAAATAAGAGAAGAATGATGGCAATGACGACTGTAAATAAATCTAGTTGAACTAAGTAATATGATAAGTCCAGGCAGTAAATGTAAAACAAGTGTAAACTACTATAAATCCAGTGCGGGATGAATCTAATACAAGATGAATCCAGTACCAGATGATTCTAGGTAGTGATCAGAATCTAGGTGAGTCCAGCTAATCTAATAGTGTGTTTTAAAATACCGAGATCGACATGTAAACGACTGTGGGTAATCAGGCACACCTCTCACTGATCAGGCGAGAGATGACTATGCTTCCAGTAGATTCTAGTAGGAAGATTCCAGATTTGGGGTATGTCTACATGTCTTACTCAATATTTCCTCGCCCCATAAACAAGTGAATCCAGAATTCGATACGAGAATCGAGATGAGTCCAGCCAAAATATGAAGATTCCAGAATGATTCCAGTAATTCCAGTAATAGAGGCCAGATAACATGGTGAGTGTGTCGCATACATGAATCCAAAATATCCATACGTGTGGTATCAGAGAATCACATAAAACTAATAGAACTGAAATACAATAACTGGCAAATAAATGAGAGAACTATCAGATAATGTACTCGCCTGATACTCTGAAAGAGTAGTGTAATGTCAGATGTCTGCACCGGAGTCACAGTGTCCTAAATAGAACAGTACATGTTGTAATGTGCTTAAAATAAGACAAATAAAGTCTATGATGCAATCTACATGTTTCTAAGTCAAATCTAGGTCAAAGTCAACTCTAAGTCAACCCTGGTCAACTATCTAGGTCAAACTAGGTCCATGTCAAACTTGGTCACTTAAGTCAATACTCTAGTCAAACTAGGTCAATTGGTCACATCCAGACTAATGTTGACTTTTGGTCAACTCCAGTCAACCTGGACTAGTCAAACTAAGTCGACTAGGTCAAACTTAGTCCAATCAAGTCTCACTAGGCCTAACCCAACCTACACTAGCAATCTAACACAAGTACAAGCCAAACTAGGCTATCAAGCCAACCACACATTCATATAATACCTCACACACATATATACATATATCCTATATACATATAGGAACCCTCAATACCTATCCATATATATGAACCTACATCAAGCTAACAACCTAACATATACATACCTATATAATATTCTAATCTACTATAAGCTATATGTATAATCTATACACAAACTCATTCAAGATGTATGAATGCCAACCTAACCCAAGCCTATAGTCCTACATATATATATCCTCTCATAGAACATGTACCTATATACATCACATATAAATAATACTCAACCCTACACTTATCAATCTCTCTAGACCCACACTCATCTGATATGGACCCTCCCCTATTCTCTCATTCATTCACCATATTAGAGTAGTGGTCTAGAATGACTAACAGGACAGGGTGTAGGCTCTAATGAACATAACCTCAACTCCACACTACCTAGCCAATAATAACTTAGGATATTAGCTGGTATGAACACAGGTACCTACCACTGTTTCTAGCCAACCCAACCCTGACACTCCCTACTCACTGCTATGGCCCTACTGCTACTGCAACATACTGCTGCTGCCTTGCCACTGCTTGCTACTGCAAATGCAAGCCAATGCTTGCTGCTGCCACTGCAATGCAAGCCAAAGCCAAAGGTCAAGCCAACACAACATCCTAACCAATCTAATGTCAGGTTATATAAATCACATCAAGTTAACATACAAGATTACCAACCAATGTAACATTCAAATCAACTAATTCAAAATCTTCATAACCTAATCCAATTTCAGTCTCAGAAAAAATAGTGAATGAGTGAGTGCTTGAGTGACAGTGTTCAGTAGCATACATGTGTAGGGAGTGAGTGTGTGAAGGCAATGTGGCACATGCTTGTGTGTGTGTGTGTATTGACAGGAGTAATTTGGAGGTGTGTGTGTGTCCTCATGAGTTAATTGATAGAAAACCAGAGCATATAGTGGTTGAAATCTCAGGAAAACTGAGATTAGCCTCAGGGATTTCAGTTTTGAATGACAGTCCAATTCCACTACCAATTTTGATATTCTAACTCTTAACACCCATCACAATCAACATTGAGTAACCTATCAAAATCAGTAATAAAACATGTGTATGAGTCTAATGTTGACAATTCAACATCAAATTAAAATAGTTAAAAATTAATACATATTAAGTTTCAGAATTTGGGATAATGCAATGGATCTCAGGTTTTAAAATGTGTGTGTCAACAACATATATAGATATAGGAATCAGGATTTAAATCAACTTAATCTCAGGTATCAAGGCAATGAACTTCCATTTCAGGATTTGATAGTATCAGTCAATCCAAACAACCATCCACCTGACATTTCGATTCAAACCTATTTCCGTTTCAAAGGCTAAAAATCCAAACCAAGTTGGACAGATACCAACCCAAGGTATCAGGACATAAAATTTCAGTGAGTAAAACAGATTTCAGTTTAAAAGTAATAGTGAAACACTATATATCATCAACATTATCTCAATAATCAACATGTAGCAATGTAATCACTCGTGTATGAATCTACATGCCAACTTAAATCATGAACCATGGGGGAAAACACATTTCAAGTCCAGGAATTGAAAAAAAAAAATAGGAACCTGTGTATTCAGTCAACTGTTTCAGTTAAAAACAATGTCGAATCCTATTTAAAACCCAAACAATCATCAATTGAGGTGTGCAGAGGTTAATACATGCCATACGTGTCATGAGGGGTGTGTTCGTGTCCAGAAAACTGGACACGAACGTGTCCAAAAACAAAATCAAACTGTGTCTGAAAATAGGAAACTCAGTCCTCGTACACGCGTGCACGTGTGTCCAACTCACGACAGGCCACGTGGAGACACGTGGCCGTGCACACGTGTTCACCTAGACTAGGGGGACGTGTCCATGTGCCTGTCCCGTGTCCACGTGGTGTCTACGTGTCGATACGAGGCCGTATCAGTGAGCAAATACATGCGTGCAGTGACAGTGCGTGACCCGTGCGAACGCGATAACTTCGCGCACAGTGAACGAAAGTTCGTGAAACTTTGCGCGCGTGGTGTCAGTGGGTGCCCGCTCGTGCCCACAAATTTTTGTGGCATATAGTGTCGTGTCGTGTCCTGTAGGATACTCTGGCAGCAGGGCAGCCGCACGGGCCTGTGCGCTGTGTCGTGCGTACGGTGCGTGTCCGATTTGGACACGAAAAGTGCATAAAAACCAACTCAGTGATCAACACAATTAATGTACACATCAAGAGCTATCCAATATAATTTGTTTTGAAAAACATTAACGTTCAATCCATTGAGGCATTTTGTCGAACACCTATCATACCATACGACACTGTCCGATACGGACACCAAACGGACACAAAATTCATCCAAATTTCAGGGACACCTAGGGGAATCCTAGATCTAGTCCTACATGCAAAGAAAACTAAAATTTAAATAAATTTAAAGGGTTTTACCTATTGGTGCAATTTGTATAGAAAAGCTCCAAATGGGGGGTGTCCTTCTTGATGGCCAAAAGCTCCAAATTGATCCCAAACTAAAATGGCTCTCCACCAACAGTCCAAAACTCAATTTAGAACCCAAAGCAAAAGACTAGAATGAAAAAGGAGATCAAATGAATAAAATGGATTTTTTGGGAAGGGGAAGCTTACCTCTCTTTTCTCCAAGTGTAGGAATGATAAAAAAGAGGCAACCCTAATGAATAAGTGTTTAAATAGGGTGGGGATCCCTATGTGGCTGTTCATAGGTTCATTAATTAGGGTTAGGGTTCACTAAATGGCCCATGGGCTTAAGTCATGATCAATTTAAATCATTAAGTCATAAGCCATGACTTAAATTCATTAAACCAAATCCCCTCATTCTAAACCTATTCTCTAATGACTAAAATAGGTTAACTCAACCTAGACTAGGGTCACCATGGCTAGGGTTAGCTTCTTGGCTAGTCCACTAGGTCTCAACAAGTCAAAGTCAAACTAGAATTCACCAATTCAACAAATCACCAAATAATTCAAATAAGTCAAAATGACCAAAATACCCCTAGGCTAAAATGATAATTAATCATGCTAATGACATGGTTAGGCTCTAGGTCAAGCAGTCTCTCATGTTTCACTAGCAGCACATCGAAATCACAAGTCATGACTTAAACCAGTTTTAAAATAGTTTAAAATTTAATAAAAATCACTAAAATCATAATGTGAATTATCAATAATTAATAATTAAAATTACAAAATTTCAAAATTACCCTCATCTGGAAAACTGGGTGTTACAGAAAATGAAAGAAAGAATTAATGGGTGAAGTAGGGCTTTAATGGGGCTAATCAATTGGCTACCCAATGGGGCTGCCCTCCCCCTCCTATACTGCTACTATGTAGCAGTGTATACTACTACTGCTGCTGTTTCTAAGGGGCTGTCCCCTCCTCCTACATGTTACTATGCAGCAGCATGTAGCTGCTACTGAATATACTCAGCATCTAAGGGGCTGATCCCCCCTAAAACCTGCTGCTATGCAGGCTCGAAATGCAGTCCCCTGTGGGGACTGCTACTGCCATACTGCTGCTATATGCAGCAGAGCCACCCCCATCCCATTCTTCACTCTCTACTCTCTCAATCACTCTCTACTCTCTCATCCCATTCTCTCATTCTCCTTCACTCCCTTTATCACTCTCTCAATCTCACTCTCATCTCACTCTCTAATCCCATCCTCTATATCTCGAAATCTCCACACTCCCATAAATACATATAAGACACAAATACACCAATATATATATATATATATATATATATATATATATATAATATTTTATATATATATATATATATATTATATATATATAATATAAATATATAAATATTATATATATATATATATATATTAAATAGATTACGACACATTATGATACCATAAAGAACACATCATAACAATATAAAAATCTGAGATTAAACACTAATAAAACCATTCACACAATGACACAAACACTAGGTGTGTCCAAATTGGGGGTTTCCCACTAGGACACAAACACACAGGACACTCTTATGACTTCCAAATGGACACGAAATGGACACAAATGGAGATACAACCATGGGGTCATTCCTATGAGTTCAAAATAATCCTAAATGTATGTAGGAATGAAGTAGAGAAGAAATTATACCTTCCAGTGGATCAAATCTAGGAAAACTTCTCCCGATACGACACCGACACGTAGACCTCCAAAAGGACATGAATGAGTTCCGAAACTCCCCAAATCTAGCTAGCTCCTCGTCTTGATGGAAATAGAGAAGAAAAAGGGATTGAGTGGAGAAATAGATGATTTGATGGTGTAATGAATAAAGGCTCTTCTCAAATTTTGGGGAAGAACAAGAGAGAGAAAATGGTGTGGATAATATCAAATGGCTCATCCCTATCCCCCCTAAAGTGGCCGGCCAAAGAAGCCTACGTGTCCCCTATTTGCGGGTTTAAGGTTGAGGCCATTTTAGTCATGGTTTAAGTCTCTAATCAAACCAACCCTATCCATGAATAATTAGTCTAACCCTCTAACTAAAATAATGTCATGTGGGCCATGCCTAACTAATGAGTGGGTCCCACTAGAGTTAAAGCTACTATGGGTCCCCGATATAAGTCGGATTGAGTTGAAATTCGAACCCGACTCAAATAACCCCAAAATAATATCATAAATAATAAATAATTTCAAAATTATTCTAAAGTGGAAAATGACCAAAATACCCCTGTTCATGAAAACTGGGTTGACATAGACCGATAAGGATTACAATTCCTAGTAGATAATGCCTTTCCCCTCGTTTAAATCAAGTAACTATTTAAATAAAAACTAATTCAATCAATACTATAATTAATATCTAAATATATATTCGATAATATAAATTAGTTTAAATCATATTTCATCATCGTAATCTTAATTCAACAACTGTTCTTGCCAATAATTTAAAGATAGTATTTCTTGATATCAAAAATTTAAAGCATATAAATTTAAACCCAAAATCAATAATCGATTATTTAAACTAACATTTGTCGCCATCCAAATCTTGTAACGTACATCTTATAATCAAATATAATTCAATATTCCTAAATTTAAAATCAAATTAATATTTAGATCTAGTTTAATGTAATCTCAATATAAAATTTTGAATCGGTATTTAGTATTTTGTCAACTAATCATATTTCTAAATCAAAACAATATTATTTATCACGGTAACCTAGATAACATTCGATGTCATTGAATAATTTTGAAACATAAAGAAGAAAATTCAAACCAATACTTAATAAAATCCAAGGTAGTAACAAACCATCTTTCATAATTCTAACTATATACTTCAATAAAATATTTATTAAAAAAAATAGCACTCTCAAAGTATTTAATTTTAAAACCTGTTTTCAATAGAAATTAATCATAAAGTTATTCGCAAAGTTTCGACGAAAACGACCTTCAAGCACAAAAAAATTTAGGAAAATTCGGGAAGAGGAGTTACAAATCTACCCACCTTGGAAAATTCGTCCTCGAATTTAAGGACTACTAGGATAGGTGGACTTGGTTAATCAAATCTTTCCAAGATTCTAAAATAATATTAACTCCAATCAATCAAGAATAATCCATAATAATTTTAAAAATAATTCTAGATTTTATTTAAAAATTTACTTTTAAAATCTAAATTACCATTTGATAAATAACCTTAAAGGGACACTAGATGTTATCAATTAACTTCTAAATACATTTGTATAGATCTAAGCAAGATTAATAAAACTTCATCGAATAATCTGCCGCTATACGAATATAAAGTAATATCATCCAATATATATTTATAGATTAAAATCGTAGAAATATTTGGTAAGGATCCATAATCCTTACAGTCGATCTCTGCCATTTTAAAAGAAAATTTTGGCAAAACTCCTTTTATTTCAAAAACATCTATAATAGATAGTTTAGAAATTTTATTTTCCAAGACAATATTTCAAAACTTCGGGGAGTGGGCTTCTATCTACCCACCATGGAATGTTTCAACTAAAAAATTTCAAAGGTCACGAATTGGTGTGGCTAAAAATATAATCAAAGAAAGAAGTTTCAGTCGACCCGAATAAGGACGACAATTGATATAATCAAGAGAATGGTACGATTCATGATCAAATTAGTCACATAATCGCGGATGGGATCAAAAATAATAATAAGAAAACTAATAGCCAAAAAATGTGATTGGGCACGATCAACCTTTGGTCAAATGGTTTAGTCGACGACCAAATATTTTTAAGAACGATCAAGATTGAAATGGTTTAGCACGACCAAACTATAGCCAGCCTGGTCTAGTCACGACCAATATTTTTCTAATGAAGGATCAAGTTCTAGACGAAATCTCAACAGGATTATAGTCGCTTGGATTTAAGTTAAGATACAGCCACGATCGAGGCTAGTCAAGCAGGTCATCCTTACATGATAAAAATTAGAAGGTTGGCACAAGCATGATCATGATCAAAATAGTTATGACCATGGTTGGATTAGAAATATAAACCTTAGCTATAAGTAAGTTGAAATATAGGTACGATTATGATTTAGTCATAGTCAAAGTTGTTTAAGGTCGATCAATATGAAATCATTTTGGTTCGAATAACTTGTTAAGCAAAATTATTTAGGCATGATTATAGAATCGAATTCTAGGATAACATGCAAATTGGCACGATGGAAATAGAATCGAATAGTCTAGTCGTGATCAAAAGGTCTTTAAGGATGATCCAAATCGGAATCGTTCTAACACGATCGATTGTGTAAGCATGGCCATAAAATCATAATCTAGGTGTGATTATGAATCTACTAGAAGGAAGTCAAATTAAGTTTAAAAGATGATGATTCAAAAATAGAAAGATATGGAGGAAAACAACCAGTTTTATTAAGAAGATTGTAACTAGGAATAAGGTCAAATCAATTTGAAAACTTAATAGTCACATGCCAATAAAGAACGTAGCCTCCATGGTATTCGAAAATCATAAGAACATTCGAGGTCACTTTACCAGAATTTATGCCTCATCAGTGTACAGTTAGCTGGAATAAACCCTTGGCTTTGTGACTCCAATAAGGATACAACATCGGATATCTTGTTAGCTTTATTTAATATTAACATACTAACTTGAAGCTCAAGATAGGAAAGCAAGAATAGAATTTGGTAACGTTTGGAAGCTTACATTTACTTAAATTATTTCACTTAGGGTTCATGCCACGCTAGTGCGCTGCTGGCTGCAGTGAACCCATCTCGATAATTCAAGTAAATGGCAACAATACGCTTCTGTCTTGCCATTGTACGTTACTGATCATACTTCCAACTATATCACTAAAATTTCAAAGAGCCTTTAAAATTCTTTAAACAATTGGTCACTATAGAGAAAGTGTACATATCTGTCCTTGAAGTGAAGTTATCAACTTTTGAAAATCAACCAATTGGTTAGGAAGAGAATGATCGAAGACAAGGGAAATATAAGCTTTAATTTATAGTCGTCTAATATTCAAGATCGAGGGAAAACACATACATATATACATACCTTGAAAATAACTCGTAATGAGTGAATGTATGGGTAATCGAGTTAGGTCCAAACTCAATAGATGGGAACAAAATATACTCTGTTTAATGAAATAATTACCTATGGTCAATGTAATAAATAAGTAATAAGGAACGTAGGTTATTGAGGGAACATGAAATCACACAACAATAGATATTAGGAGTTCGATCCTAGAAATTTCTAATTCACCAGGCGAATATTCTACCCATCTTAATCCTACCAACGTATCAACTAGTACATCAATTCATTCTATGAGTATTTCTCAAGTTATCGAATAGGGTTTAGGATTCAGTAAATCCTTGGCCAATCGTATGGCCGAGGTTTCAACCTTATCTACCTAATAGTCAGATTAATAAGAAACTCCTAGTCCAAATCATTCTCCTAAATTATTTCAATACTAAGTGTGAATGAGAAATTTTCTAATCGCAGGCCTGTAGTAGTATCACTAACTTAAGTACTACCACAAGTTCGCAATCTTTGCGAAAACGGACCTGTATGGGCCACATAAAAACTTGTCACGACCCGCACCCGCTTTTCGGATACGAGACGTGTCCAAGCCAGCCTACGCCGCAGAGTCGATGGTAGAGCGCTGTCACGGCCAAGATGCTCAAAATCACAAAATATAACATTTATTGCTCATTCACATTATTAAATCAAATCTATAAACTATTACAAGATTTATATTTAAAGAAAAGTACAAAGTTCTTACAAGTAATGAAAATGATATCACATCTATTTACTTTCTAGGTTTTGGTCTACAAATACACTTGTATCTTCTATGCTAAGTGAAGCCACAGCTAACCTAAAAAATGTTGGTTTCCAGTCAGGAATAGAACAAGCACACAAACTGACGGCAATGCGAAAACATAATAAATTAATAAGACATGAAATAACATATGTGAGATGAAAACTAGAAAGTACTGATGTCATGGCAAGCGGGAAGAAAACAAGAAAACAAATAAAAGACAACTATTATGTGGTTTGAAATATCGGTTTCGACATGTGAATGGCTAGGGTAAACCCGGCATCGTGCACGTGTCGTGTGCAGCTGCTATTCTCTACGAAAGATACGAGGGATGTGTAAGGGATATTTCACATGTCTACTAAGATATTTTCTCTCCCGACTAGTACTCCTGGACTCTTACAAGTCGCAAAACACGAAAACATGATAATCGTAAAATATAGTTAAAATAGATCCATGACACTAATCCGTGTAACAATGTGTCAACAAGTAAGAGCATATGTATAAACATGAAAGAGAATACTACTATGAATATAAAGAAATCAGAAAGTGCACTTGCCTGTGGTCCTTTGCTGGTGAAACCGATAATACCATTATGTCCAAAATAGTCCAATTGGCTACACACGAATATGTAGAAGTCCAAATTCACAAGGAAATATGGATACGATTAGTCACGATTTGACTATATAATAAGAAGGAAATTGATTAAGAATTATTCCCATAATAAAGACATATTTCATCTAGAAGGTATTATCTCTATTAAGAAACTATATCTAGAATTGGAAGTCCATTGATAATATAAGTCAAAGTATAGGTGTAGAGTATTTATAAATTAACTTAGAAATTATAGAAAATCTTAAAGGTTATTTAGGCTCAAAACAAATTATTATTTAAAAACATATGAACTTTATTTATGAAAAGACTTCTTGATAAAATACTCATATAAAATGTAAATAGAATTCCTTAATAACTTAGAAAGTATTAACTAAATAAAATCCCAAAGGATAAAATATGCCCATGTATAACATATATGATTTCTCTGCATACTCCTTTTTAGGAAATAAAGTTTATTAAGCCTAATATATATATATCGCTTGTAAGGCCTATTATGAATTCCCTAAAACCACTAAAACATAATAACTAATTAATTAGACTAATTTTGTCAAATATGAAAATAGTTGCTAGAAAATACTATGATAATGTCTTTAATATACATTAGTCTAAAGCCCATGATAATAGTATAGTTCAAAGCATTTAATTTACGTAGATGTTTCTAAAAGGCCAATAACAAGCCCAGATATATAGAGAAATTCAAAATTAATTATTAAAATTTATAAGCTCAAAGGCAATTTGTTATATAAGCTAAATCCCTAGGCTGGTACTAAAGCCCAAAATTATACTTTTTAGGAATATATTAAAATATAAATTGGTTTTAGAAGGTCTCCTAATAGTCATTTATAGGTTACACGTTTAAAACCCATGTCCAATATTTTTAAAACCCAAAACCATGGCCCAATATATTAAGGTCCAAATATATAACTTCATAACTAATAAAATCTAACAGCTACTGGGCCTTGAAGCCCAAAGTTCTTTTAGAAAAAAATAACCCATAACCTCTCTCTCTCATTCAGAAGAAACTAAAAAAAGAGGGGACAGAGTTGAGTTTGAGAGAACTCATCAGTGGTTGGGCAAGGGGATCGGTGGTGCACGACAGCGCGGGAGAGATGGCGAGGGGGAGACAGCTCGCTGCAGCGACCCGGAAAGGACTGCAGTCGGAGTCGGCCAAGCAGCACTCCGAAACTGGCGTTGCGCGATGTTCCGGCTGCCCTAGGCGTTGAAGGAAGTAACGACGAGCGCCATGGCCAGGCTCCTGGTGACGTCGTCAAGATCGGTCGAGAGTAGGGACTGAGGGAAGAAGAGGAGGCTCCAATGAGTTTGTCTCTCCTGTGCTGGTGGCTCTCCAGATCGGCTATGGTCGGGGCGGACCAGATCTATGCGGTCGGAGGTCCGGTACGTGGAGCGCACGACACACGGTGGCAGCCGCGGGGTGCCGGAGCGGGAGCTAGGTTTACGGCGATGAGGAAACCCCGAGAGGGCGGCGGTCAGGTGTATAGGTTTTTCCAGGGTGGCAGTTTTGTCATTGGTGGTGGCGTTGATGGTTCGGTGGTGTTTGCGGTTGTGGCAGCGCCGGGATGGCATAGTGAGGCTTGTCGTGGCGGCGGTCTTGTGCGGGTGTTAAGGGAGTCGGTCGGGATGATGCCGATGGAGGTAGTCGTGATTTTGGTGCGGTAGGACGATGGCTGGTGGTTCTGGCGGTTGGGGTGGTTGTTGGGACGTCTGTGTCGGCCTGTCGACACGGACACAATAATTGGATTATAATAATGGAATAAGATGGATTGGACACGGACACACGTGTCGGGACACATGTATTAATTGATGGTGGCTGCATTGGAACGTAGGTGGAATTGGGAAGGGATTGTGATAGATTATAAGAAAGGTAGAGAGCTCTTTTTATATAGGAGGTTAATCCCTAGACCGATAAGTATTACAATTCCTAGTAGATAAAGCATTTCCTCTCGTTTAAATCAAGTAACTATTTAAATCAAAACTAATTTAATCAATATCATATAATTAATATTTAAAATATATATTCGATAATAAAAATTAGTTTAAATCATATTCATCATAATCTTAATTCAACAATTGGTCTTGCCAATAATTTAAAGATAGTATTTGTTGATATCAAATAATTTAAAGCATATAAATTTAAACCCAAAATCAATAATCGATCATTTAAACTAACATTTGTCGTCATCCAAATCTTGTAATATACATCTTATAAATCAATTAATTCAATATTCCTAAATTTAAAATTGAATTAATTTAGAGCTAGTTTAATGTAATCTCAATATAAAATTTTGAATCAAATAATATTTAGTATTTTGTCAAATAATCATATTTCTAAATCAAAACCATATTATTTATCACGGTAACCTAGATAATATTCGATGTCATTGAATAATTTCAAAACGTAAACAAACAATTTTCAAAACCAATATTTAATAAATCCAAGGTAGTAACAAACCATCTTTCATAATTCTAACCATATACTTCAATAAAATATTTATTAAAATAAAATAGCACTCTCAAAGTATTTAATTTTTAAAACTTGTTTTCAATAGAAATTAATCATAAAGTTATTCGCAAAGTCTCGACAAAAATGACCTTCAAGCACACAAAAAATTAGAAAAATTCGGGAAGAGGAGTTACAAACCTATTGAGAAAGTGAAGTGCTTCAACCACAATAAGAAAGGATATTATGCAAATAAGTGTCCTCATCCAAGAAAAAGAATAAGAAAAGGTGACTAAGACAGAGAGAGAAGGTGATGAAGCAAACTGTGCTTCAGAAGCGGATAGGGACGGAATTTGTTTTTCGGTGGCACATGACAACATGAGTGACCGTTGGATTTTCGATTCCGGTTGCTCGTACCATGTCTCCAAAAGGGAGTAGTTTTCTTCCTACAAGGCGATAGATGGTGGTTCTGTGTTGATGGATAACAACAACGCATGTCGAGCTGTTGGAATTGGGTCTATCAAGGTAAAAATGTATGATAAATTATGCGAACTTTGGCCGATGTCAGACATGTTCCCAACCTCAAAAAAATCTTATTTCTCTTGGTACCTTGACTCGAATGGTAACAAGTTCGTCAGCAAGGGTGGAGTCTTGCAGGTTGTTCGTGGTTCTTTGGTGGTGATAAAACGTCACCGACGGGATAACCATTATATCTTATTAGAAGCACTATAACCGGGACTTTAGTAGTCAGTACATCTGATTTGTCTAATAGCACGCATCTTTGGCATATGTAGCTTGGGCATATGAGTGAGAAAGGCATGTCCTTATAGCAAGAAAGGGTTACTGAAGAACTTGAAGAAACCAAGTATGAATTTCTGTGAGCATTGCGTTTATAGCAAGCAACACAAGGCGAACTTCAGTACAAGCAAGCAGAATACAAGAGGTATTCTCGACTATGTGCATACAAATATATGGAGACCTAGTAGGATTCCTTCCAAGAATAGAGTAAGGTACTATGTTACTTTTATTGATGATTATACACGTTATGTTTGGTTTATTTCATCAAAACCAAGGATCACGTGTTCAAAAAGTTTAAGAAGTGGAAAAAATAGTGAAGAACATAACGGGTAGAAAGGTTAAGACATTGAGGTCTGATAATGGTACTGAATATACCTATGGACCTTTCAAAGATTTCTGTCCTCAAGAAGGTATCATTCGACATTGGACTGTTAGGAACACGTCGCAGCAAATGGGTTAGCAAAGAGGATGAACCGAACCTTGCTTCAGAAAGTAAGATGTATGCTCTCCAATGCCGATTTAGGCAAGGATGGTGGACGGATGCTGTACACATGGTGTGGTACTTGGTTAATAGATCACCAACTCCGGCTATAGATTGTTAGACTCCATATGAGGTGATGACCGACAAAGCAGCAGATTACAGCACTTTGCGCATATTTGAATGCAAAACTTACTATCATTTCAATGAGGTAAGTTGGATCTGAGAGCCAAGAAAGCCATATTCCTAGGATATGCCCAAGGAGTGATAGGATATTGTTTTGTACTGCTTGGAGGATAAGAAGTTCTTAATCAGTAAGGATGTCACATTTGATGATCTTCTGTAAGAACCCTAATTTTTGGGAATTATTATTTTTTATATGATTTTATACTCATTAAATTATATTTATATATAATTATGACTACATATGTACTTTTTTATAGTTTTGATTTTTGGGAGCACAAGAAATGTCAATCTTTAGAAACGTCTTTCATGAGTTTTGAAGTAGACAAGTCCACCTTCGACTTGATATATCATGTCCCAACCAAACTTGTCCCCTAACATTCTTTTGACTTCGCACAACTTCGGGTCAAACTTAGGTTATTTGGTTATTTACCGTAATTCTAGACCTAGCTTCCAACGTGAGTTACAAACTCGACACCGATCAAAACCATTTGACCCAATATATGATTTTGACCCATTCTGAGACTACGACACATATGCCAAGGGTATGCCCTTCAATCGAGTTCCTATGCGCTATTTATTTACAAATGGTAGAAAAGACTCATGGGTTGACTTTTCGAGTTTGGTTTGACTAGAAAATATATTGGACCCTAACCTAGCCAGCCCCACTTGGTAGAGCCGTGTGAGGTGGTCATGGCTTAGTAGAATTATTTTAGATTTATTTTGGGCCAATTAGATTTGAATACAATTTTGTATACATAGATTATATTTATAATAGCATAATACTACAGATAAATGTGGCCATAGTCAAAGTTAAGTTTGAGATGCATACCGACTAGAAATTTTGGCACGGATAGTGTACGTGTGCCTTGACTAGTGTATTAGCCATGTTAGGGAAGGCCTGGCCATAGCTGTGTCATAACTAGGAAAACCAGTCAAATTGTACCCCTATAAGTGACCTAATTAGTTTTTATAAAGATTTAATTTTTAGGAGATCCGGTTGTACCAATTTAGCCCAGACTTAACCCAAACCCAACATAAGCCCATCTAGTTCGGTGCATCCTCAGGCGTTCAAGATATATATATATTATAATATATATATATATAATATATAATATTATATATATATATATATATATATATATATATATATGCATATATTTTGTATTTATTATTAATGGATTAACAAATATTTTCCTAAATATTTGTATATATATATAAAGATGTTATTAATATTAGATAAACAATTTAAGGAGAACTTTCCTAAAGTTTTGGGCTTTTTTTTCAATTTAAAAACGAGTATAAATAAATTTGGATTGATACTAAATTAATGCAAATAATTTTATTCGTTGATTAAAGCCTTATAGTTTCAATTATTATTTTTTTTGAAAATTTCATAAGTATAGTATTTTAAAAACATTTCCATAAACGTTCTAGGAATTTTAGGGAAAGTATATATATATTTATAATATTTATGTGTATTTAAGTATGTGTATATGTATATATCATATAGGGTTATATAAAGAAAAGAAAAAAAAAAAGAAAAAGAGAGAAAATATATAAATAAAACCCTTTCAATATCTCACGATATATTGAATATATTACGAGATATCTAACCCAAGTAGACCCACACAAGCCCGTTCCCCCTCCATTGTTGCACACAGCATATATGTATATATGTGGATCGAAAGAGAAGGGTGGAGGAGTTCCAAAACTCGAACCGTAAAACCTGCCACCCATGCGTACCCCTATCAACTGCCTGACATCATTCGCACCGCCCTGGTCTCGGATGCTGGCCATCGGGCGGCGACAGCCGCCACAGCGCCAGCAGCAGCAAGCAGAGAAAGCAGCTGCAGCAAGGCATTTGCATCGACTTTTCTCCCTCGTCAATCCATCAATTCACAAACCAATTTCTCTGGTACGATCCCGACATAACCCTCTTCCGTCCCCTTCCAAAAATTTGTTCTATTACGCTATTTGCACGATGAAAAATGGGTTCCAAATTCGATAAAAATATAATATTTGGACGTTAGAAACTGTCCCAACAACCCCTGTTCGCGGTCGATTTGCGACCAAGATACCACAAACCTTAGAAAACTGCTTGAACAATATTTTAGACAACCTGACTGAGATCAAAACCTATTAATTAGTTTATTTTACTACTTATTATGTTATGTTTAAATTTAGTTTGAAGTTGACCAAAAATCTATTTTGGAGTCCGTTCCGACAATCCAGACGACTTCGTCACACAAATTGCATCAAAAGACGTATATGGTATATCCGGACGTGTAGGCTTTGACAAAACTCGAATTGGTTGCATTTGTGCGACAAATTTGAGGTGTATTTATCAAATTTCTCCGTATCGACCTATTTACAAAAACTCTAATTACTTTGCGCACATGCGTCACATCACAACAAACTTGTGCCACTAGACTCATATCATTTTTCTGGTCCTATTGTAGAAGCATAAAAGATGGAGTTTATATGGATCATCACTCCATGCGGCCAAGAGAAATCAAGCCACAGAGGGAAGACTCTCGAGATTTCCTGTGGCCAAGTGAAACTAAGCCACAGAAGGAGTGCTCCTGGAGATCCCATGCGGCTAAGTGAAATCAAGCCGTAGAAGCGAGGCTCTCGAAGATCCCATGCGGCCAAATAAAACCAAGCCACAGAAGTAAGGCTATCGAAGATCCCTGCGGCCAAATGAAACCAAGCTACAGAAGTAAGGCTCTCAGAGATCCCATGCGGCCAAGCAGAGCCGAGCCGCAGAAGAAAGGTTCCTAAGGCCACTATACGGCTAAGATGGTTCAGTCTCTAATTTGTAGGGACACGTGGCAATTTGACCAAGTCCCAACTACCCGAATTTACAACAAAAAATCTCAACAACCGCACCAACTGGCAGGCCAAGATCGAGCCTTTTGTGTGCTGTTACAGACACGTGGTCACGTGGCTCTCTATGCGGCCCAAAATCTGCTTTAGACATGAATCACTTAAATAGCATGGTATAAGACCCATGCTAAGGTTGGCAATCAAAGGCTGACAAATTTTTTCAAGAGCAAAGACTGTGTCTGATAGTCCAAGGAGTAAGGCATAGTTGCTACACTTTTTGAGCCTCCATCGTCACCCCCCCCCCCCCCCGAATCAAAAATTAAACAATTGTACTTAGATTGTTTCCTGGGATTTTTTTCTAGGCTTTCTTTTGTACAAGCGAGTTTGCAATTAAGTTCAATTCATCTGTAATTCTTGTTCTTGATATTTTAATGGAAACCTATGAGCCAAGTTTGGTCCGAATCTGAGAAGGTTGATCGGAATGCTATTTTGGCGGGCTCGCGACCGGATCTAACGGGCAAGTTTGTGCACGACCCATCGGAATCCAATTTTGGACATATGGTTGGGTTCGTCTTGTCAAACCAGACCCGTAGACATATTTTGATAACTTTGAGACCATAGGTATTGGCACACTTTCAGTGCAAGCAGGTCCATAGTAGATACTATTTTGGCCCAAAATTATCGTATTGCTCCTGTGTCCAGAATTAGACTTTTGGACAGTCAAAATTAGATATTTTTTTATGAAAAATACATTGGTGATGTCTATTTTAGCATCCGAAGACTGTTGTGAGATTTTGACTTTTGTGGCTCATTGATTGATTGGATAATGTGGTTCTACGTGCTACCACCAGGAAAGTACATTGCTAAACTTTACAGTATTTAAATGCTTTTCTCTACTACTATTCTTTTATGTATCACTTGGTTACATATTTCTCTCCTACTTTATGTCATGGTTATTTTCTAATTTTACGTGCACGTAGAATGTTACTCTTTCTTTTCTCTTATTACTTGCCATTTCTATCTTGTTCATGTATAGTGATAATATTGCATAGCCTCTGTCATATTTCTTTGACATGTTTGACTTGTACTTGACTTGGATTTGATCGATTTGACTTGACCTGATTGATTCGTAGTTTTAGGCGAGGACCTTGTTATAGACGTGACTATATCTGACCACTTTTAATCGTTAGCAACCACCGAGATATGATTGAGACTTACGATAGGTTGTTAACAACCACCGGGTTGTAATCTATTGGGTCGTTAGCAACCACAAGGCTACATTTACCTCGTTTTTGTTTTTGTCATGTTTATTAGTACTATTCTCGAGACATGTCATTTCTTTTATATTTTATTTCTAGTACTGTACTTCCTCAGTCTCTACTTTTTTGTCCCATTTTTTCCATCAATCTATGCATGTTATTACTGTTAAAGTAGGCTTGTATAGTCTTGCTAATCCCCTGAGGACTGGGTGATCTGTCCAGGTATTAGATGAAGGTAGGGTACACTGATGGAGGATGGTTGCTACATCAAGTTCGCATGTATATTTAGTTGATGTTTTATCTTTCTTTTTCGTATTTAGATTTTGTCATATATTTGATTCTCGCTGTTATATTAGCCTAGTATTTTACAAGCTTAAATTTCCTTCTAGCTTGTTTCATAATAAATATGTTAGTGGGATCCACTTTAATATATTTATCTATCCTAGAATTAGTGTATTATGGTCTGATCCGCCTTACTGCACTTAATTCGTTTATTACCCGATATTTGGTGGATTGAGATATAGTTGATCTAGAAAAACCACAACTTATACGTATTCGAGCGGGACTGGAGTCCTCTCGATGCATAGCTAGCATGTTTAGGATCTCCTAGTCCTACGTGTTTTGGGACAAGGACATTACATATTTTTTGATGGCCCATGCAGTTCGAGTTTGTCGTTTCATTATGTTATTGTACCGAGCGGGCCTGCGAATATGATTGTTCTACCATCCTTGAACTTCGTATTTGCTCTCGATTATTCATCATTTGCCTTCCCATACCATTGATTCTCGTCCCTTCCTATTTTGGAGTGACAAATAATCATGCTATCTAGAATTTATCAGAAATTCTTAAGTTATAGTGTAAGTTAGTTGCTTATTGAATTATGGTTGCTTGATAGATAGGAGAGGATTAGAGATGCCATATATATCTAGTAGTATGGATTTTTGCAACTAGTATGCTAGGGTTATAAATATTTAAGGCATCATGTGTTTGATGGGGGTAGTTTGACCAAAGGTGGATAGACGTTCTCAGTATAGAAATATGATCATAGTAGGTTATACGCTTATGAGTCGTTGATCAATAATAGAGTGATAGTTTAGTAAAATGATTGACCCTCAACAAGAAGAACCTAGACATAGCCTAACCTAATCGTTTTACTAGTATATCATGTTAGTTGTAAAGTTATGATTAGACGGATTGGTAGGTATCACTTAGCTTCGTTAGGTGAAATAAGACTCAAAATTGTGTTATAATGGTTAGTAGGATAAGCCTTCACATGATCATTATAAGATCGTAAGTACCAAGAAGAGCGAATAGAGATAACCATGTATATAGTTTTACATAGAGATGATGCAAAACCAAATTGTTTAGATTAATTATTACTTGAGTTATTATGAGACACGATATGACCTAGCGTATCCCTTGTACTATTCCTATTTATACTAGCACGGTTCTTCATTAATGAGCCTTATTTTAATTTTGAGTACGAAATTCTTTTAAGGTGGGTAGATTGTAAGGACCCTAATTTTTGGGAATTATTTTTATTTTATTTTATATGATTTTATACTCATTATTTATATTTTATATTTAATTATGACTATAGATGTACTTCTCCATAGTTTTTTTTTGGAGCACAAGAAATGCCAATCTTTAGAAACGACTTCATGAGTTTTGAAGTAGACAAGTCTACCTTCAACTTGATAATCATGTCCTATATAAACTTATCCTCTAACGTTCTTTTGACTTGCACAACTTCGGGTCAAATTAGATCATCTGGTTATTTACTATAATTCTAGACCTAACTCCAACTTGAGTTTCGAACTCGACACAGATCAAAATTATTTGATCCCATATATGATTTTGACCCATTCTGAGCCTATGATGCACATCCAAGGGTGTGCCACTCAATCAAGTCCTTATGTGCTATTTATTGGTGAATGGCATAAGAGACTCATGGGTTGACTTTTTGAGTTTGGTTTGACTAGAGAATATATTTGGACCCTAACCTAGCCACCCCTTGGTAGAGCCATGTTAGTGGCCATGACTTAGTAGAAATTATTTGGACTTATTTGGGCCAATATATTTTATACATTTTGTATACATATGATTATATTTTATATAGCATATACTATATATACAGGTAGCCTTAGTCATAGTTAAGTTTGAGATGCATACCGACAAAAAAAATTTGGCACTGATAGTGTAGTTGTGTGCCTTGGCTTGTGTATTAGCCATGCTAGGGAAGGTCTGGCCAAAGCTGTGTCATAACTAAAAAAATCAGTCAAAGTTATGACTTGACCCCTATAAGTGATTTAATTAGTTATTTATTAAGATTATGATTTTAGGAGACCTGGTTGTAACAATTCAGTAAAGACTTGACCCGAACCAAACATAAGCCCTGTAGTCATGCTGTGCATCCTGAGGCGTTCAAGTATATATATATATATAATATATATATAGATATATATTATATATATTAATATATATGAGTGCTCTAGAACCAGCCATGGTTTTGTATTATGAAACTAACCTATGTTATACACGTTGGATTAGAATTGCATGGTTGAGATTAGATGACTAAAAAAGGTAGTGAGGTCTATACCTTTTATCTCAACCACTAAATTCTAATCCACATCCAATGAAACATAAGGTGGTTCCATATACAAACCAGTCGGCTAGTTTTGGAGCATCTGTGTATATATGGACCACCTT
>JANAVB010015264.1:0-45182 GCA_029216955.1 Iris pallida
GCACATTCCTACAACGCTTGCTATCTTACTCAATGCCTCCACGTACTGCAGATGAAAGGGAAGCCGAGGTGAATGAATCTAAACCAAAGCTGAGAGAAAGAGATCCCTCTTTAAAGATATTAGAGGTTATCATCTCTTAAGGATGATTATACTTCCTTCAAAGGTCCGTGGACCTCTGTGGAGCACCGAGAGTGTTCGTCATGGACAAAAGTTATACAAAAATTTTGTATCAATCGAACAAGAAGAGTACAAAAGAGCACCTAAACAGTAGATCTAAGTGCAAGGTAATTTTGGAAAAGTGTGACGATGGAGATCGAACATTACGAGTGATTCTTTTACTCCGTTGATGATTTGACGACAAAATGAGAGAAAATTGTGAGCTTTTTCTCAACGAAAAGGTGGACGACAGTTCGGCTATCTGAAGTTTGCTCTAACTCTCTGAGGGTCTGGGCTTGAAATGAAGGACGGCGCTTTCTATTTGTAGATGGCTGGAATGATCCACCCATACGCACATACATAATTCTTGCATGGAATCTGGCACGCAAGAGCACTACGTGCATGAGATTCGTTGCTACGTGGAACTTCTAAACAAAATAACGTTACAACTGCACGTACAGATCGCAGCTAACCGCCATATGGCTAGGGTTGTTAACTCCCATCGTAGTTATGACTGTAAACCCCATAAATTTTTGGAGAATTTTTTTAATTTTTATTTATTAAAATAACAATGGTATATAAACTTAGTATTATTTAGTGTATATATATATATATATATATATATATATATATATATATATCTATATATATATATATATATAAGAAAAATAAATAAATATATATTTTTTCTTATATATATATATATATATATATATTTTTTCTTATATATTATATATATATATATATATATATATATATATATATATATATATATATATATGTATATTATATCCCTTTCGCATGGCCATATGAACCCCCTTCCCCCCCCCCCGTCTGCCGTCGACGCCGGTGCAGTGCTGCCCCGATGGATAGCCGTCAGCCGCACCCCTACTTCCCCGACGCCGCCCGAGCAAGTCGTCGGTGGCTCTCCCTCCTCCGGTAGCTCTGGGCTAGCGCGTCCCGGCGGCCCTACGCTCGTCCCCCGCATGGACCTCCGATTAGCTGGCCCTGGTCGGCTTAGCTTCCGTCGCAGTGGCCGCGAAGCTTCGGTGGCCGCCATGCCCGACGCCCGCTCCCGACTCGGTCGCAGCGTCCTCTTCCTACCGTCGGAATGTAGATAGTGGTCGTCGTGGTAGGGGTCCGCCCTCCGGGGCATCGCCCCTCCCCTCAGGTGGTCGTCCTCTGCGACGGCCCATCGCGGTACCCCCTCCTGTTTTGTCTGAAGAATCGGGCCGGAATCGAGCAAGCAGCCTTGGGATCGGGATTTTTCTGCCTGAGGAATTAGAATCCCCCATTTTTGCTGTGGTTGGGAGCAGAGTTGGAGGCTATGCGCCCTCCTCCCCGGCTCTGACCAGCCATGCGCCCACCTCCTGGTGGGGCGTCTATGCGCCCACCCTCGCTCAGCAGGGGGCCGTCTATGTGCTCCCTTCGTGCGCGAAAGGATATGTGCCCCCCACTAGTTCGGGCGGCCATGCGCCCGTCCACGCCGGCGAGCATGCGCCTACCCTCGCGTCGCTGGGCGTCGGCTCTGTGCCCCCACCTCTTGTGGGCTGCTATGTGCCCGCTCCTCCGTAGTGCTTGGCCTATGCGCCCACATCCGCAGGCAGCCAGATGCCCTCCCTCCCTCCAACAGGGTGCTATGCGACCACTCTCTCCCGTCCTGGCGCATGTGCTATTTCTTTCCGCCTGCGGACCCATGCGCATGCTTTCGACGGTTATACGCCCACCTCCCATGTTGCCTCCACTTTCCTTCTCTCGGTCTCCGTTCCGACTGGAACCGTCACCCACCGTGCGCTCACCGATGGGTCGCATCGATGCATTGCGTTGCAGTCATACCTTCTCCCACCCCTTCATTCGTGTAACTGGGGCTCCCCCTCAAGGTCGTGCTACGACACCCCATAGTCCCTTTTTTCGTCGAGATTCTACGGCCGGATCGCACGAGACAACTTCCTCTCCTGTCCGAGGACCCCGAGCTGCCGGACATCGAGCTCCCGAGCCCCACCGAAGGATATACCATCCGCATTTCATTCTCCTCAGCTGAGATCTCCTCCTTATCTGCAAGCTTTGTGAAGGCGTCAGTGCTGAAGTTTCCCTCCGGGTGCCCAAAAATTCTTATAGCTCAAGAAGCTATCGCCAGTTGGGGTCTCGCCTCTGCTTACAAGGTCGCCCCGTTGGACCCCAAACACTTGCTCCTCCATCTCTCCTCTGACTCTGACTACTCTTTAGTTTGGGCCGAATGCACCACCAGCATTGGCCCCCATAGCGTCAAGGTCGCCAAATGGTCCTCTAAATTTTACCCCAAAGTCGACTTGATGATTACCTTGGTGTGGATCACCTTCCCAGACCTCTGCCTTGTCTGCTTTGCCCCTGCTACTCTTAAAAGAATTGCCAGCTCCTTCGAGACCCTCGTGGCCATTGCCGAAGAAACTCGCAATCTCTCCAAAGGTAACTAAGGAAAGATTTGCGTGGAGCTCGACCTGTCAGCTGATCCTCCCACTCTCATTAAGATCGCTCTCGGGGGACAGACATACTTTCAGATGCTGGTGTATGACAACAACATTATATTCTACAAGCACTGTCAGAACAGAGGCTACCTCACAAAGCATTGTTTCTGGGCCCACCCGGAGCTTAAGAAGAAAGCTCCCCATAAGTCGTAATCCCACAAGGCAACCCAACTCATACCCTCAGCCCTTATTCTTCCCCTCCCCAATTTCCACTCCTACTTTGAAGACAGCGACGGCTCACCCATCCCCAGCTCCCCCATGAGACATCGCTTCCGTTGAACCCCCAGCCATCATCCTAAACAAAAGGTTCGATATACTCACCTCTTTCCCTCCAAACGTCCTTCCAGAGAGCCTCCATCCCGGCAGGACCCCTCCTGCTGATTACTAGAAGTCTGCCGCAGAGCAACCGAACTACGTTGTCTCATCGATCAGTGAGGGGGAGAACCAGATGGCTTTGATCATCCATCCGGCCCTAGCCGATATTCGCAATCTCCTCCCTCAGCTCCGGAAGTGACTCCGAGAACGACCTGGCCACCTTTGGCCTCGTTTCTGCAGACAGATTCCAGCAAGCCAAGGAAGCCGGCTTCTTGGACCCCAGCAATCCCCTCTGTGCGCTAGCTGAGATTAAGAAAGAAGATGCCCCCGAGATTGAGATTGAGAAAGAAGATGCCCCCGATGGAGGAAGCATGTAACACAGTACAAGGTTCGCCCAAGGTGATGGATGACATCCTAGCAGCGACCCTGGGAGATTACAAAATCTTTAACAACAAGAATAAAAATACTCCTAAGTGGCCGCGGCCATGACCACTAGGTCAGCCACAAAGCTCAACACCCATCCACCCCCCACAAACATCCCAATACTTAACATCCTATTGTGGAATGTTAGAGGGTTAGCCAAAAAACCTTCCATGAGGAGAATAATTAGCCTCAAAAAAACTCACCGGGTCGACATATTAGTCATCATCGAATCTAAAATCCCTCAGAGAAAACTCAAATCCATCCAGCTTCAACTTGGCTTCCCGTCCGCGGTCGCCGGGTGCCATGACATCTGGATCCTCTTTGCCGTCGAATAAAAATTCGTTATTGTGCAGGACTCAAAATAGGCGCTATCTTGTTGGCTGGAGCACCCCACTCTCACGTCCCGATCCCTCCTCTTCGCTGTCCACGATAACTGTGAATTTACCGAGCACAAACTGCTCTGGGACACCCTGACAGAGACCAACCTCCACCTCAACAACCTTCCGTGGCTCTGCCTCGGAGACTTCAACATGATCTCGAGTAGAGAGAAGAAATCTAGGGGTCGCCCTCCCTTCCAGCCGGCCATGAATGACTTCAACACCTTCATCTTCAATGCACACATGTCCTCCCTCCCTTTCTCCGACAATGCCTTCACCTGGTGTAACATGTAGGAAGGCGCCCGAAGAAAATACTGTCGCCTAGATCGAGCCTTGGTCGACAGCCACTGGTCTGACATGAATCTCATCTCCAACTCTCTTACCTTAACTCTACCGAATTAGACCATTCCCCTCTCCTAATCGAGATCAGCAGCAACTCCAACCGCATCAAGAAACCTTTCCGATTCCTGGACTTCTGGAGACATCACCCTCAATTCAGAAGCACCGTTGCCTCCGCCTGGAATTCGATGACTCACCCCGACCCCCTTGTTCATGTTGTCACCTAACTCAAGGCAACCAAAGGTGTGCTTTCAACATGGAGCAAGCTCGCTTTTGGCAACATCTTCCAAGAGATAAAGATGGCAGAGGATAATGTCACTCGTGCTGAGATCCGATACGCCTCTGATAGATCTGCGGAGGCTTGTGCTGCACTCAACCTCACCAAAGCTCTCCTCAAGTCTCGGCTGAAGGTCGAGACAAAATTTTGGAAGTAAAAAGCCAGATTGACCTGGGATATCGAGGGTGACAGAAATTCAAGTTTCTTCCATGCTTACGTCAAAGGTTGCAGACATCAACTTAATATGCACCAAATCTTCGACGAGAATGGCATCTTACTCAAAGACCAGCGGAGCATCCATGTGGCAGCCGCTAACTTCGATACCAAATCATTCTCCAAAGACGCCGTCGTTAAAGATGAGGAATTCCTGGCTAAGGTCCCCAACTTGACCAGCAAGTGAGAGAACTCGCAGCTCTTGACCCCCCTCCGCGAAGGAAGTCAATCCTGTACTCTGGGCCCTCGACGAACACAACGCCCCTGGGCCTGATGGTTTTTCCGGTGTCTTTTTTCAATCTTTTTGGGACATCATCGAATCAAACTTTCATGAGGCCGATGTTGCCTTCTTCCAAGGCGTGAGCAACCCCAAATCCATCTCTCATGCCAACCTTATCCTAATCCCAAAAAAAGACAACACAGAGTCCTTCAAAGACTTCAGACCGATTAGCTTATGCACCTTTACCAATAAAATCAACTCCAAGATCATCGCGATCCGCATGTCCAATCTTCTTCCCAAGATAATCTCTAAGGAGCAAAGCGATTTTGTCCCTAGGCAGAACATCATCGACAACATCCTTCTCGCACAGGAAATGATAACTTGTATGAAATTCCCTTCCAAGGGAGGAACATCACCATCAAACTCAACATGGAGAAGGCCTATGATCGTCTGGACTTGCAATTCATGATTTGGGTGTTCTAGGCCTTCGGGTTCTCTGAAATTTGGATTTAGTCATCTTCATATCCATCAGCAACTCTTGGTTCTCCACTGTCATCAACTGGCAGGTTGACGTCTTATTCAGATCTAGCCGCAGGGTTCTACAGGGAAACCCCCTATCCTCCACCATCTTCATCATTGTCGCCGAAGCGCTCAGCAGAAACCTGAATAGCATGCCAAATACCACCCAGATTCTACCACTTTCACACCACCACTGGTTGTCCTTTAATAACCCATCTGGCCTACGCCGATGACATCCTCATATTCTCATCCGATGACATCGGGTCGGTGGAGGTGGTTAGCAGAACGCTTGAGAAATACACCAGATGCTCTGGCCAACGAGTCAACATTGACAAAAGTATAATCTACACCCATTACAAAGCCAATAGGAACCACTCGGTAACTCTCGCTAACCTGACCTCCTTCTCCATCGTTTATCCGCCGTTCTCTTGTCTGGGGTGCCTACTGGTATATGGTAAATCTAATTCGGGCATCTTCGAAGGGCTAGTGAACAAAATCAGGACAAAAAATTGGCACAACGCGACCCTATCTCCGGGCGGAAAGATGATTCTAATCAAGTATGTCTTATCCTCTATCCCCATATACACCCTGGTTGTATGCTCCCCCCCTAAGAAGGTGTTATCCTCATTAGAATCCCTCTTTGCCAACTTCTTTTGGGGATACCTCGACGGCAAGGATAAGCACCACTGGGCCAGCTGGAACACAATGGCCACACCTACCGATGCGGGTGGACTTGGCTTCGTGTCACACCCCGATTCCGATATATATATTCTTTCATGAATCCTGTACATGGTATCCTATATTTAGCATGTGTATAATTATATTTATTATTTATTAATGGTTGCATGTAGCCTTTAAACATGTTATTAATAGAATGGTTAGAGCATGTTAGAGATTAGGGTTCTCTTAAGCTAACCCAACCCCTATATATATTCCCTTCCTTACTCTCTCTTCTCATTCACTCTTTCATTCATTTCTCTCAACCACTACCATTAGGCAAGTACAACTTGCTCAAAAGTGGAGATTTGTGCATTTTTTATTCTTGAAATTTTTTTCTTTGATATTATTTGTCTATATTGTTCTTCTCATCATCCTCTACAAGTTTAGTACTTGGTATTTTTGGTTTTGATGGATGGATTCTTGTAGATATAAGTTTATGTCATTTTTGGTTTTTTCTTGGTTTTGATCTATTAAACTTGCTAGTTTTCAAAATCTAGTTGTTCCATATGGTAGAGCATTTCATTTTACCCAAATTTGACCTTTAAAAAGTTAAATTTCATTTTGTTTTGGCCGAGTTGTGCAAGTTTGGAGATCATGGGTTCCCTGGCCATTCTTCTCAGATTTTGGAGAAGATGTGCAGTCTCTGGCCGCATGCAGCTTGGCTGCATGAGCCTTACCCGCATGACCCTTGGCCGCATGACCCTTGGCCCCATGTACCCTTGGTCGCATGAGCCATGAGCCGCATACAGCTTTGCCATATGAGCCTTGGCTATATGACCCTTGGCCACATGCAGTTTCACCACATGCAGCTTGGCCGCATGAGCCTTGGCCGCTTGACCCTTGGCCGCATGACTCTTGGCTGTATGACCCATGGCCGCATGAGCCATGAGCCACATGACCCTTGGCCGCATGCAGCTTGGCTGCATGAACCCTCGGCTGCATGCGTCCTTGTGTCTTGGTCCTTATTCTTGATCTGACTACCTATGTGAGTGCTGGATAAACCTATGTGTGTACTAAGGTACAATCTACGTGAGCACCGAGGTGCTATCCTATGCACAAAGTCTTCCTATTTGATATCTATCGGTACACCAAGAGTCCAGCATTTACATAAAGAATGGTTGGTAGCAATGACGTGGTATGTGTTGTGTGTTGTATTACACCAAGAACGGGTACATACGTATGACTCCATGAGCCAATACGGATCCCTTCTTAGGGTACTTGTATATTATACGATATCTAGGAGAGTGAGCATGTGACCACGATATGTGAACTCTGAGGATAACCTAGGGATTAATTAGGCAACTAACTTGGTAGACGCATTGGGTTGGAAAAATTTCGAGATCGTGCCATACTAGTTACCCCAGGTCCAGTCCTGACGTATCGGGTTGGCCGCCACAGATATGGTTTCATTCACCTTTAGTAGATGACTATTTTTGACTTCTACGAGCTATGTATTATATGTTTTAGCGCGGTAGCTCTCTGGGGGACCGGTGCATGATCAATGTGCTATATGTCTAATGGTTTAGCTAGCCCTGCTGGGTTGACACGATCTGAGGATTTCTTTTAATCAGTATCATGGGGATAACTCCGCCAAATATAGAAAGCCGCAGGAATGAATGGCCGCTTGAAAAATGACTTGACTGTGCCTCGTACCTTCCATTAGTAGCCGAGGGATATGGACTGTCATGGTGCGTGGTCCAATCCATGTCCTTGTTTTGTTGTTGGGTTGGTCTATCGTTCTATTACAGGCTATGGACCGAGGTTACGACCAGAAGCCTTTATTATTACTAGTATTATTATTCTATACTTTTGTTTTAACTCACTCTTTTGTGCTTCCTTATGGTACTTGCTGTTTGTAAAAACAAAAGTCTTTATTTCACAAACTTTTAAAGAATAGTACAAAAGTACAATGAATTCTTGGAAAGTACAACTGTAGGAATCCGATCTGAAGACGATTGCTTTATCCCTTGGACGATATGAACTTTGAAGAAGATAGCCTCTGAAGAATGCAGCAGCACTTGGACAAGAACTCCAGATCTCTGATGATCTTCCCCAAAAAATGATCCCCCTTAATGAAGAACTTGAAACTCTATTTATAGAGTTCTGGAAATAACTAATTTATAGTTATTCTGGATTGCGCATAATGGACTGTGCCAGTGACAGATTGCGCAGACTGTAAACTGTGTTGGCCTTTGGGCAGTTGCTAAATCGTGGGCTAACTGTATTTAGACGCGTGGCATTGTTTAACCAAAATGAGCTTGGTCGTGTACAGGCGGTTGCCACGTGGCGAGCAATTGATGGCATGTAAGCCACGTAATAAATGTCAGTTATCTTCAAAAAGCTTAAAGGATCGCGCCACTTGAATAGCGCTAGCTTCAGACTGCGCTCAGCTCTGGTCAATAGTTTGTGCTGAGATTTGGACAGCTGGACCATGCTAGGTTTTGGCAGCTGGACTGCGCTAGGATTTAGACAGATGTTCTAGAATACGACACGACACAGGAAACGAACAGACTCCTCGCTTTTCGGGCTGTCAGCATGTCAGTAGATTTGATCTTCTTGTCAGGTAATGATGGCTTTGTCACGTCAGCATAGCGTGCTCGGGTATTAGCGCAGTTCAGTCTCGCACGGTTGATTTGTGGAACTTTTTATGTTATTGCAGTTCATTAGTAGGTGCACAATTGGACTTCTGTGCTTTATTTGATGAGTACAACTTGATTTTTAGGACTTACAAGATCCCTTCAAAGTTTTCGAAATTTGAAAATATTTAAAGTTTCGAAATACTTTGAATTTCAAATTTTAAATCAAGTTGCGCTTTGGCCGCGCATTTGGAGGAATCAGCTTCGATTTTCTCGGCGCAATCGGAGGTGACTGTTAGGTTTCTGTGAGAAACTATAAATAGTTTTGTCTTTCATTCTTTCAAGCTTTACTTTCTTTCGAATACCCAAGAGAAAATAACTCCTCCGAGCATTTACGATTCTCCTACTCCGACTTCTTCTTCCTCCTCTCGTCGTCGACACCCATGGCGCCTAAGCGATCGGCCACTGAGAAGGAAAAAGCTCCTGCTGAACCTTCGACTTGCGTTGCACCGCGAGTATCTCGTCACGAGACAGGCCACCCTGCTCTTCAAGGTGAATGACGGACCATGATCGAAACCCTTTTTAGGGTTTTTGATGACTTTGAACTTTCATGCCTCTCTCTTTTTAGAGATTGATGGTGTCTTCAACCACTTGCGCCACCCTGTTTAGGGTTTTGGCTGCATGTACAACAGTTTTCATTTTTACGAAAACTGTATCTCGTGCAATCGGTTGGAAAGCGCTGACAGAAAGTTTAGCACAATCTATCGACTAGTGCATCAATGCACAATATGATGTTTTGCGCAACTAAGTTGTGTTGGCGCAATCGGACGTTTTGCACAACTAGGCTATGTTGGCGCAATAGGATAGATTGTGCATAGAGCGCAATGTATGAAATCCATTGAAGAACCTTTTAATTTCTTTTGCACATACTGATATTTGTCTCTTCATCAATGCAGTTAACCTCAGAGAAGACCCAAACTACGAGGTTCTTGTAGGAACTCTGTCCGAGTCAGAGTTTAAGGAAGATCTTTCACATGTCTCCTTTCCTCAGTATGCTTTGCCATCATCTAGGCAGGCTGTCTTGATTGCATAAGATAACGATACCTTATTATGTTTGATGAACGGGCAACCTCTACAGACTGCTGATACTGTCACACACAAGAAACCTTTGTTTTTGTTTGGTGAGGCTTTTGATAAGAATTCACAGCCGAGGTCTCGTATGGAACAGAGAATTTCGAAAGGGGCGAGAAAACGATATATCTGACAGAGATCTCAAGATTTCTTCCTCTGTCCAGATATACTTTTGCGAGCTATCCCAGAAAGATGGAGTGGGACATAACTCCACTACAACAGGCCCGAGTGGGTAACATATGTGTTAAGAAAGGGCCAGACCATAAAGATGTATTCTACAGTTCTTCTGAACGACATAGTTCTTTACTCCGAGGACTAATACCCGATTGCATCCCGCAGGAGGATTCTTCTCTGTTGTTGCCAGTGAGGACCCCAATATTTGCGAATGAGTTTGCAAAGGTAGAAGGGAGATATCCGGACCAAGATCTGCGGTTGATATGTCTTGTGAACCTGTATAATAAAAGATGGATCTGCGTGGCCAATTGGAAATTGGTCCAATTTGAGAATCGGCTCAAAAAAATTAAACTGTATCATGCAGTGTATGCCACTGTCTATGGGTTTCCCCTAATCCACATTTGTTCCTTGCATTGGCGGAAAGATATAATTATAGAACCGGAACTTTCATGACGCCGTGCGGGGAAATCGGATTAGCCTTGTATGAGATAAAATATATCTCTAATTTGCCGATGGGAGATATCCCCTACGAAGAGTTTGTCCCGACGAATGATGAATTGGAGAATCTACGCAAGGAAAATACCGACATGGTAGATGTTTTTAAGAGCTACTATGCCATTATAAGATTTGTTCTCTGTACTACAAGAGTGGCACAGCCGGCACTTGCTATTCGACCAAGTAGTTGCCGTATCTTTTCCTTAACCATATTATTGAGAAGAAAACTAAGGAGCACGAGAACTGTAACCCCAATTTCTTCAAACCGCTTAGCAATAGCGAGGTGATGGAGTTGATGGAGAAGCACGACGCGATGGACATCAAGATTGAAGATGATCTTCAGTATCCTCCTTTCAAGAAAGAAGACATCGTCGAGAGATATATGAGGATGGTTTACAGGCCCATGTCGAAAGAAGCCAAACTGGCAGGGTTCCTTACTTACTGGCTTCGACGATATGTTATTCCCGGGGCTAGTGCAGTTGACCGCTTCCATCGCGGTGTATTGTTTGCCACTGTGCGTCTAGTTCTTGGCTACTGGATGGATTTGTTATCAGCAATGACGTGCAGGATGAACGCCGGCCTCCGTCTCTTTGTTGATTCAATGATTCAAGGAAAAGGCGAGAAGGGACATTTCTCTCGACTGGAACTACCGTATACGTATTTGTTTGGATGGCTGCTTCTACACCATCCTTCTCTAATGAACCCTTCCATGGGGGCGGTGAGCGGCAGTTTCTTAAGAAGATATTCCGGATGCAAGTGGATCTATACTACTTTGAAAGACTGCCGATGAGTTATGAATCTGGGCAAAGGTTGGAACTTCTACTACGTTCCACCTCCAGCCGGTTATGAATATGTACCGACAAACCTCATCGACTCGGTGAGAGTGCCACCCTTGGGCCTACAACCTTCGACTGGCTGAGAATGATTCGGCCAGCACATCTAGTATACCGGTTCGAAGACGAGTGTTATCTTGAACCCTATCGTCTAAGTCGTTTTGCACGTCAATTCGGCTATGACCAATTCCATGTGGGCAATGCCATAACATGCCTACAGGGAAAAGGTTACTTGATTGATGGAGCCTCGGCTTGGGCCTATTACAATGCCCGTGACACCAAAACAACATTTTCGATGCCTACAAAGAACGACCGAGGCCCGCGCATACTCTACACTTATTTAATCTTCTATACGTCAGCAAATACTTTTGCTGAGAATTTCAATTTGACGGACAGTTTTGCGACGGTGACTCGCTTCAGGAAAGGAGCACCTGTTTTGTTACCTCCCGGAAATGATAAAGAACACGAACCTGCTGATGCGCCTCTAGAAGCTTCGAGGGAAGCCAATTTCCCTGAAGAAGTCTATGAACCGCTACGTGTTTCTTTAAAAGTTATAAGATCTCCGATCAAGGAGAAGAAAAAAGGCAGAAGAACCATCTTCTCCTGTCTCCAAAAAAAACTGCCATTGACTCTTCAGAAAGGGTCACTACCCGATCACAGACTCGGCAACAGGCTGAGTTAGCTCATAGAGAGGAGGCGACGACCCCTACTTCAATACAAAGGCAGACAAAAGCTGCAGACATAGAGAGTCCTGAAGAACCACTATACAGGAAGAAAATAGCTTTCAGAAAGAAAGTACACACTCCCCCAAGACCCATCCATACATCGGCCCTGATAAGTGCTGCCGCTGGGGTTATGATTCCTTCTCTTACACCTCCTCCTGAGCTTGGGCAGGTGACAGATGCACGGGAAGGAACTACAAGTACATGAATAAGGGATGAGGTCGCAGAAACAAGAAAAGAGACTGCGGAGACGAGAGATGACGCTGCAGAAACAAGAGAAGGGCCCGTTACTTTGATCACAGTCAATGAGTCAGAATCGCCTCTCGAAGTATTGCCACCTCCCACACTTGTAACAGAAGCAGCTCATCTTCCATTTACACCAAGATCGCATCGTGCTGAGGAAGATCGACTAATGATTGAAGCTCTGGATGGATATGATTTTGGCTTCCATGACATATATCCAGTCGATGCCACTGATGATGAGGAAGCACAAGAAGAGGCAGCAGATGACGAGGAAACACCGACAGAGGATGACAATCCAATTTCGGAAAAGGATGTTGTTGACCAGGCATCACAGGAAAAGAATACTACTAATAAAGTAGCACCAGGAGAGGCTACTGCCACTGATCCAATAGATCAAAGAGGTATTGACTGATTTTGATAACCATCATCTCTAAATAAAATGACTGATGTTTTATCCTTCATCCATATAGAAATTCAAACTCCTGCAGTTCTTCCGACAAACACTGATATGATCCAGATAGAAGCGATAGCCGGCGGCAGCCGTCATCTATCAGGTGGCTCCGAAGCGGGGAGTAGTCAGGCAGTGATGTCTAAAACTACTTCCGCAAGACTTCAACCTTTAATAAATGAAAATCCTATCACCAAACCAAGCGTTGGTAAATTGCCTTCGTTTTGACCTTTTTGGATAGTCCTTAGTGATAACAAACTAATGATGTTCATTTAATTTTACAGAAGAACATCCGGAAGGAGCGACCAGCTCCACCATGGTTCCAATGTTAAAAGAGGCTACGGCCCATGTTCGAGATACTGAACTTCCACCTTCGCAGACATCCGCTGCTGAAGCTTCTATAGGAGTAGTTGCCACACCTAGTATAGTGGCTACCAATAAATTTGTAGTTGGCTCCTTCACAACTTTCTTCTTCACTTCATTAGGACCCTTAGTAAAAAGGGTAATAGAAAAAAAATGTTAGTTTTAATACTGTCAGAGGTCCACTTCCTACCTGATCGGAGGCATCCGAGATCAGGGTGATGAGGCTCAGGCCGCTTATCTTGAACATGTATTGGAAGAGTTGGAAGAATCAATCAAAAATTACAAGGACCTTAATCGAGGGGAAGTAGAGACGCTCGTAACTGCTGAATTCGAGAGAATGACTCGAGAAGCTGAGGTTTCAAAAGCTAATTTCAAGAATTTCTTGGACACTTTTGCCGTAAAATCTTATGAGTTTGATTCTCAGCTCAATATAGTAGCATCTACTGCTGGAGAAAAAGAGAAGAAGGTTGCTGATCTGAAGGCAGAGTTTACTCGGCTTCAAGAGTAGTTGAGAGTCGTTCAACTTGCTATTGAAGGAAAGACCACACAACATCAGGCCATAGTTCAGCAACTGGACGTTCTGACCCCCAAAAAGAATAAACTTGTCAAGTTCCATCAGGATGAAATTGCTCGCCGATTACTCACCTTGCCAACATTCGATGCTGAATCTAGAATGACAGAGGCTAGGAAACGAGTGCTGGATTCTCGTGATGAACGGCTCCAAATTTTAAAGTAGTAGATAGCTGATCTGATGACCCCTCCGGCTGAATAAAAGAAAACTTTCTGTATTTTCTTCTCTGTAATATGTCTTTTTGTAACATTTTTTATCATTATCAATGAATTAATGAAAAGTCATTATTTTGTGGCTCTATTATTTGTTGCATATCCTGTTACGGATATAAATAATAACGATAGAAAATATATTCAGAGGTTCAGGACATGATATATTTCGTGATTTTTAGAAAATAATTATATTTCTTATATCTGCTCAGAGGTAATGTTGACATGGCAGAATATAATTTTATTGAATATCATTATTTTGGTAGACAACTTAATCAGAGGTAATTAATATGTAACAAGTTGCTGATATGGATGAACGAATGAGTCTTCAGAATGAATGAATAAAATGAATCATCGGGATGAATGGATGAACCGTCAATTGGATGGAGTGAACGGGTGGACCATGGGATGAATGGAATGAACGGATGAAACGTCGGTTGAATGGAATGAACGGATGAAACGTCGGATGAATGGAATGAACGGATGAACCGTTGGATGAATGGAATGAACGGATGAACCGTCGGATGAATGGAATGAACGGATGAACCGTCGGATGAATGGAATAAACGGATGTTATAAAGAACACGTCGCTTCGGTTCTCGTAATAGACTATCTCAAGAATCTCTGCCTATAAATAGAACAGAAATTTAGATGGAATGATCAGTTTCAATTTTAACACAAAATATCGTTTGAAGATGCATCCAAGAAGGCTGAGATCGTCCCAAAGGTCGAAGAAGTCGCTGAGGAACGTCCAGCCGAGACAACCCAGCCAAAGCAGACGGAGGCGGGCGAAGGTTCATCTGCACCCAAGCCGCCACAGGATATCTTGGACTTCCTAGTTGAGCCAGGAAAGATTGAAGAAGAGGAGGCTATGAGGGTGGCCGCTTTCGCGTTTCTAGCAAAATCGAGCAAGGATGTCCTCAGCCCTTTTACCGACTATATTTTTGAAAAGGACGGTAGTGGTCCTCGTCCTGTCTTTAAAAAGAAAGATAGTGATTCTCGTCCTTCATAATGTAATATCGTTTATGATGAAATAAAATATAAATTTATTTATGAACTGTCTTTTCGTATTTACAAGAAATCTCTTTTATATTCATACATAGTACTTTTTAAGGAATTTGCCATTGATAGGCATCATCGCAACTCGACCGTCCAGCTCTGTGAGTTGATAGGCTCCATTTGAGAAGACTTTACTCACGATATAAGGCCCTTCCCATTTTGCATCAAACTTGTCTTTGCTCATGTGAGTCATAGTCATAGAACGTCTGACTGTTAGAACAAGTTCTCCTTTCTGAAAGGCTCTTATTTTGACTTTGCGGTTAAAAGCCTTCGAGATGCAGGCTTGATATAATTCAATATGTTGTTGAGCAATAGCCGTTTCTCATCGAGCGCCTCCAATTCTTGAAGTCGAAGAAGATCATTGTTCTCTGTAGTAAGTTCGTTAGCGATGGCAATTCTCAAAGATGGAATTTGAAGTTCCAGAGGTAGAACTGCTTCACAACCGTACACCAGAGAGAAGGGTGTACAGCCTGTGGGGTTGCGGACCGTAGTACGGTAGGCCCATAGATATTCTCTAAGCTTTTCGCTCCAATTCCGTTTATTAGTAGACACAAACTTCTTAAGTAGCTTGATAATAGTCTTATTAAAGGCTTCAGTCAAGCCATTAGCAGCAGGATTGTAAGCTGTAGAGGCGACATTGTCAATCCGATGATCGTCACAGAACCTGGTGAACTTTTGACTGATGAACTGAGGTCCATTGTCGTGAATGATTCGTCGAGGTATACCAAACCTGTAAATAACATGGTGTTTGACAAAGTTGATGACGCTACTGGTTTTGACTTCAGCCAAAGGTATAGCTTCGGCCCACTTGGAGAAATAATCAGTTATTGCTAGTATAAATCGATGTCCTTTAGAATAAGGGGGATTGATAGGACCTATAATATCCATGCCCCAATCTTCAAAAGGCCAGGAAGCAGCAGTTGGATGAAGGAATTCCGACGGTTGATGGATGAAGTCTGCATGGACTTGACAGGCTCGACATTTTCTTGCATATTCGATGGCATCAGATACCATAGAGGGCCAGTAGTAACCCATTCGTCGGATACGATCATGTAGTTTAGAGACGGGTTGATGTGCTCCGCAGACACCATCATGAGCTTTACGCAATACCTACTTCGCTTCATCTCCAGCAAGACAGCGCAAGAGTAGGCCATCATAAGTCCGTCGATAGAGAGTCTTGGTGGTCTGATTATAGTAGAATCGAAGAGATAGTCGACGAATACTCGTAGCCTCCTTAGGATTTTTAGGAAGTATGTCATGAACTACAAAGTCGATAAAAGGAGCTCTCCAATCTTCATTGATAATATTGACTTCGGCGAAATTACTGAACTCAATATTGTAATTGTTTTTAATGCAGAACAACTCTCTATTGGAAACAACAATCACTTGTTGTCTTTTGACGGGAATTGCCAAGACTACTGCAAGATTAGCTAAAGCATCTGCCTCAGTATTGCAAGCTCGTTGGACATATTCAATAAAGAAAGCCTTGAATGACGTAGCCATGTAAATTGCTGCTTCATGATAGGGCACTAGATCTTGATGGCGAACTTCGTATGTTCCTCTAACCTGATTGACAACCAGTTTAGAATCACCATATACTTTAAGATATTCGACTTCCAATTGTTTAGCTAACTGGAGTCCAATAAGCAAGGCATTGTATTCAGCCACATTGTTAGAGCATGGCTGATCTAAGGAATAAGGTCTTTGCATAGCTAATCCTTCTGGAAAGACTAGAACAATTCCAACTCCTGTGACAATGGTCCTACTTGGTCTGATCTGGGATGCTCCGTCAAAGAACAGACGCCAAATAGGAAATTCTTCAGAGATCATGTTTGATTCCAATATTTCATCTGGAATTTCGTCATAAAGCTTAGATGTCTCTGAAACAGGATGAGCTGCTAAAAAGTCAGCCAATGCTTGACCCTTAACAGACTTTTGCGGAACATAAACCATGTCGTATTGGGCTAGCAGAATAGCCCATGTAGCCAGTCGAGAATTGAGTGTGCTAGGCTTTTTCATCAGTACCCGAAGAGGATTAACTCAGAAAATAATGTGAATGGTTTGGCCAATGATATAATGTCGAGTCTTTTAAATAGCGAATATAAAAGCTAGGCATTCTTTCTCAATCGGACTATAACGGTGTTCAGCACCGATCATAGTGCGACTAAGATAGTAGATGGCTTGTTCATGGCCTTCTTTGTTCTTCTGGGCAAGTAAAGCATCCAATGAATGATCCATAGCATGGACATACATTAAGAATGGTATGCCTGAGATTGGTGGCACCAAGACTGGTGGGTTCATCAGATATCGCTTTATGTCATCAAATGCTCGTTGACATTCTTCGGACCAAATGAAAGATACGCCCTTCTTCATTAACTGAGTAAACGGTCTGCAACGTCCAGACAGATTCAAAATGAACCTCCTGATGTACTCAAGTCGACCTTGGAATCCTCGTAGCTCTTTTAAGTTGCGTGGAGGACGTATCTCTTGAATGGCTTTGATCTTCTCAGGATCCACGTGTATACCTTTAGAGGTAATGACGAAGCCGAGAAATTTACCACTAGAGACACCCAAGAATGACTTGGTGGGATTCATTTTTAACTGATGTTGACGCATTAGATTGAAGATAGTTCTTAAATCTTGGATGTGATCTTCCTTTAGACGACTCTTGACAGCAATATCGTCGACATAGCATTCGACAGTCTTGTGCAGATGATCTCAAAATATGGTACTCATAGCTCGTTGGTAAGTTGCACCAGCGTTTTTGAGACCAAATGGTATCACGGTGTAGCAATAGACTCCGCGAGGAGTACGGAAAGAAGTATGTTTTTCATCCTCAGGGTTCATCCGAATCTGATTGTATCCAGAGAATCCATCAATGAAGGATATCCTTTCAAACCAACAAGTGTTGTCGATCATGACGTCCGTAATAGTGAGAGAAAACTCTTCCTTAGGACAAGCTTCATTAAGGTCCCGAAAGTCGATGCAAACTCAAACTTTGCCAGTTTTCTTCAAGACTAGGACAACGTTGGCTACCCAATCAGAATGTTGTTCTTCTCGAGTAAAGCCACAAGCTATGAGCTTTTTGACTTCTCATCAATTGTGTCCATCATTTTAGGCTTGAATCGCCTTTGCTGTTGTTTGACTGGCTTCGCATTAGGCAAAATATTCAGTTTATGAGTAGCAACTTTGGGATCTAATCCTGGCATGTCTTCATAATTCTAAGCAAAGATATCAATGTATTCTCGAATAAGAAGGATTAATTCTTGCATATCCGCCTCTGGGAGGTTCTTGCTGATGAATATTAGACGAGGTAACCCATTTTCTCCTACATCAATTTGAACCAATTAATCTTCGGTAGGAGGTTCCCGTTGTTCGAATTGGAGTTCCCATTGGGTATCCATTTGTTGAGCCCAAGGATCTGTTTCAGGATTTTCTTCGATATCCCCGTCATAGCCTTCTGGGAGTTCAGCGGAGACCATATTAGAAGATACGATCAATCGATGAACTTGACTGATGCTGGTGTCATAATCCCATGATCTGGAATCAGAAGAGTTAGAGCGCTCCTCATTATCTGATTCGGAGACTTCTGGAGATAAGACCGGAGGTAAAGTATATCCGAGGCCTCTTTTCGTCTTGCTGTAGTACATCTCTAATTTTCCTTTCGGAGCAACCGTATGGATAGGAGTTCGTCTACCCCTACCATAATTGAAGCCATTCTTGAAGTCATAATCCATCTTTCGGACGATGTCTTTTGATTGTTGACTATAACGACGAAGTTGGAGACGTCCTATATCGTTACCTTTGCTATCATTTGTATAGCTAAATTTTTGTTCTAGCCCTTTACTAAAAAGTATTGGGCTCTCGCCTCTCTTTCGAGAAGGGACAACAAAATATGAGTCATCTGGATGTTCAAATAATACCTCTGTCTGAAGGGATTGTACGACCCCTATTATAAATGACTGAAAGTAGTCTAACATATCCAAATAGCATTTAGTATGATAAATTACATCAGTATACTGGAAAATAGATGCTTTTTTATTGATTTGTACATCCGTATTTACAACAAGACCTTTAGCCTTAACAGGCTTGGTCAGATCGATTACAAGAGGAGGAAAATAAGTACAAGGAGGATTAGACTTATCGCGACGAAGGTCGATAACAAGCGGCTCAGAGGAGGTGAGCTCCCTTTTATCCCTGTTACAACGGAGGTCGATAACAAGTGGCTCAGAAGAGGTGAGCTCTTTTTTATCCTTGTTACGACGTAAGTCGATAACAAGTGGCCCATAAGATGTGGGCTCCCTTTTATCTTGATTACCACCAGTTGATTGCTTCCGGGCTGGCAGATAAATAGCCAGTGGTTTGGAGGATTGAGGATGAGTGACACGCCCTTTGACAGGTATGATGAGAGTGTCATTGGACACTGCTTTTTGTTTATCCTTAGCATCCATGGCCAATACTACCTTTATAAACTCTTCTTTGTACATACGATCATCATTGCAATATGCTTCAACGCCTTTAAAAGGGTAGAGATCTGCAACTTCTTTTTGGACCTCACTTTTGTCATCGACGTATTTGAAGCATTGATGGAGAGTAGAAGGAACAATGTTGTGTTCATGAAGGAATGGTCTCCCCAAAAGAGCGTTGTAAGAACAACCATGGTTGTCTATAATGTAGAAGGTCACCTTCGTGCGAAGATTGCCAATTTGGAGTTTTAAGCATATCTTGCCTAAAGGTTCACTTCTTCCCTGGTTGAATCCCGGGATGATGGTGATAGTGACAGAGAGGCTATGCAGTGGAATCTTTAGAGCATCCAACATCGTCTTCGGCATGATGCTGAGTGCTGACCCTGGATCTATAAGAATATGGTCGACCTTCATGGTGTCGACATATCCTGTAAAATAGAGTGGGCGGTCATGTCGATTGTCTTCTATCAATATGTCATCTTGTGTGAAGGTAATGTTTGGAATTAATTCCATCACACTGTGACAGTGGAGACAAGAGACAGGTTCTGACTCAGGTTTCTTGAGAAGAGTTAGGCAAGTTTCTGCTTGCATCAAAGCCTCACTCAGTGTTTCTCGAGTCTCTTTAGAGAGGCGTAAGAGCTCGAAGATGGATAGCCTAGCCGGTGTGTTGGCCAATTGAGCCAATATGTCAAAGTTATATGGCTTCTCAAATCCAGATGGGGAAGGCTTCTTTAAAACTTTGTCGAAGCAGACTTGTTGTTTGCCTTTGTCGGCTGCTGTCGGTTCCACAACCTGTAATGATGTAGAAGGGATGTCCTCCGTAGAGACAGGCTGCACTGGAACAGCCTCAGAAGATGAAGCAGGATCTTCTTGAGTTTTGGAATGCTCCCGTAGATAGGCTTTCCCTGAACTGGTTCCCAATAAGATTTCTTCTTCAACTATAGGGTCGAAATACACCATATTGCAGCTCTTTGTCTTGCCCTTAGAGCGTTCTTTTTGCTTGGAGGAAGAAGAAACTTTAAAATTTGAAACAAGATCAGGATGGATCCACATGATCTCACCATTATCAAGGTATAAGGGGACAATTCCTTTACTTCGTGGAGAAGGCGGATTCTCAATCTCCAGAGTGGCCGTGAGAATGGGGATAATGCCAGTCTGCACCACTTGTGGCGGGAAGTCACCAAACTGTACAGAAATTATATTAGCTGTAACAGTCTTTTTATTCTGCTGGAGAGTGACGACACCGACATTGACCAGCTCTTGAATGTTGCTTTTGAGCACGTAGCATGCCCGAGTAGGATGCCTTATGAACCTGTGATAAACACAATACATAGGGTGGTCAGTTTTACCGATTTCGTCAGGCTTCTTCGGGTCAGGGTGTTGCAATTTATTGCTCTTAAGCAAACAGCCGAAGATGCTCGCGGTATCATTCTCTTCGAAGGAATACTCTACTTTTGGGCGAGGTTCTTTTGATGGAGGTGCAGAAGGAGCAGAGTTAGACGTGGGTTGAGCTACGTTAACGGTCAAAGATTCCTTGCTCTTGAGGTTGATGTTCAAGGTTTCTTTGTCCTTGCAGTTAATCTGGCGATTACCGCTACCGGATGCAGAAGGCTCATCTCGATCAGGGTTAGACATGTGAACCCCCAACTGTTTGAACTTCTCGGCGCTAACTTCAGATGATTTAGCATTGACGATAAATGATGGACAATCCTGGAACTGTGTTGACCCCGTCCACATGCTGATGATAGGCAATAAGTTTGACTTACAAGTGTCTATCGTTACAACAGATGGGGTTCCGGGAGGCATTTTGAGTGCTTCTCGGCTGAATCGTTCAATAAAACTCTCAGTAGTTTTGTTATGTCTTTGTTTGATCTTGTTGAGGGCGGATATAGTCATATCGTTGATACCCTCGTAGAATCGTTCTAGGAATATTTGCTTGAGCCCGGCAAATAAAGTAATAGAGCCGTCAGGTAGGCTGCAGTACAAATCGTATGTTGTACTAGCTAAGCAGCCGACGAAGACTCTAGTAAGAAGAGCATCGCTTGGCTGGAGCTAGACAGTCATTACCACAAAGTGGTTAATGAACTGGCTCGGAGAAGTGCTGCCATCAAACAGCGTGATCGTGGGAATCTTATACTTTGGAGGAAATGGGACTTCCTTCCATTCAACCAGGTAAGGTTTTTTGATCCCTAGCCTCTATAGACCATCTTTCTCTTTGAAGGCCTCGAACTAAGTACGCAGAAGTTTTATAGCTTCATTGGCATCTCTTGAGGATGGAAAAGTAATAGACTGGCTTACCATATTAGGAGGAGGAACAGCATGGTAAGCACTACCCCCAGCCACTGAATGACTGGGTGTAACTTGAATAGGTATTGAGGCTACTCGAGGAGACGGTACCCCTAGACCTGTATTGATAGGTACCGATGATGCTATAATCTCAGAATTTATAGCAGGTGCAGTCGGTGATACTGTATGTTGAGCTACAATAATGGCATGCATATTTGTGATCATTTCAGCCATGGTCTTCAATTTGTCTTCCAGTGTGGCTATTCGTTGCTCTTGACTTGCCGAACTAGAAGCGTCTGGATCTTCAGTAACAACATAGGCTGATACTTCTCTGGGTACAGTAGAAGATACCGTCTGCTCAGAGCTTTCGCTATATGCATCATAATCAGAGAAAGAATCATCCCCTGAGTGAGAAATGGAGAAATGACTAGAGGGATTTTGGAGAGGATTTCTATGACCGACTGTGTCTCGACTCCGGGAGCGGGTATGTCAGAATACTCCTTCAGAAGATTCATGGAGTAAATCTAGATATCGTTGACTGGGCGAGCGGGGCTTGCCGTGCTTTGAACACTTTCTACCCCCAGTGTCTCGAGAAAACATATTTACAGAGGCATAGAGCACCTTGTCTTCGTCTTCTAATATTGGTTCAGAAGTTAAACGATCGAAGATAGATCATTTTGTCATCTGGCAACAACACTTGATAACCACCTTGTGATAACAATGGCATTCCAGTGGTTGGATTGGAGGTGTTGAAGTGTTGTTCTGCTTCTGCTTGAGGTGTTCCCGAAGATCAGGGATATATTCTTTGACGACATTCGGAACATGATTTCGATTCTTCAGATGCTTTGTCCCATGAGTATACAGAGAAGTACTCAAATCGTTGGCATAGGTGTTAGGATTTTTCCTCCTGGAAGTTTGCTTTTGATGCAAGTTCGCCTTCGGCATTGGTTGCTTGCATTTATTGAGATAAGTCCACAAATCGGTAAATTCAGCCCCAGGGGCCTCCGTCTGAGACACTAGTAATTTTCCCTGCTTTGAGCAGGATATCTGAAGAGTTGGAAGATCTTGGAAGTGTGCTACTGGATTAGGCAAGATTCCTCTCTGATCAGTATTCTTCTATTTAGCAGGGAGAGAAGAACTCTTGTTTGAGAGAGTTTTTGTACTGTTTGGTGCCGAGGCACATTCAGATGGATCTTCCAGAGAAGACTGGGAGAAGACCAAAGGGCCTTTTCCTTTATTTTGTGAAGAAGGGTTGGCTAAAGAGCGTTTCCCTCTGTTGTTTTCCGGGTTTTAGATTTGAGAAAAGACCAAAGGGTCTTTCCGTTTGTTCTGAGACGGAGGAGGAATAGTCAAAAGACTACCCCCTGTGGGTTGCGGAGGAAAAGAAGAGGCAACGTCTTGCCCTCTGGAGGAGATGACAGAGGGCTTCTTGGCCATAGAACCAGCAGTGGGTGCAACCTGTGTTCTGGAAGAAGCAGCAAGTGAAGCCTTGGCTACATAGGGCTTAAGTTGCGCTCTGGTTGAAGAAACAGTGGATTGCGTAGGAGGGAAAGAAGCCTCCAACTGTACCAGAGGGAGAGGACTTTTAGACTTTGCCATAGCAGCATAAGCTGTAGATTACGCTGTGGCCAGAGAAGTAGTGTGCTGCGCTTGGACTGCAGGAGCTCTGGATTACGCTTTGGCAGAGAGGGGATGGATTGCGCAGCAGCAGAAGTGGATACTGGCCCCCTGTCAGAAGAAACAACAGGCTGCACAGAGGATTTCGAGGTCCACACTGATTGGACCTTACTCTTGGTAGAGGCCACAATGCGACGAGTAGCCCCAGAGTTGATCATCGCTTCGTAGGTAGTCTGGTTGACCTTCACAACCAGCGTCTTCTGCGTCTTTCCGATAGATGCAATGTCACATTGAGTTGTCACTTCCTCATCGGAGGAGAAAGTCGTCCCGAGCAGAGTCGCCATTTTTTTTGCAAAAACAAAAGTCTTTATTTCACAAACTTTTAAAGAATAGTACAAAAGTACAATGAATTCTGGAAAAGTACAACTGTAGGAATCCGATCTGACGATCGCTTTATCCCTTGGACGATGTGAACTTTGAAGACGATAGCCTCTGAAGAATGCAGCAGCACTTGGACAAGAACTCCTGATCTCTGATGATCTCCCCCAAAAAATGATCCCCTTTAATGAAGAACCTGAAACTCTATTTATAGAGTTCTGGAAATAACTAATTTATAGTTATTCTGGATTGCGCATAATGTACTGCGCCAATGACAGATTGCGCACGCCAATGACAGATTACGCAGACTGTAAACTACGCTGGCCTTTGGGCAGTTGCTCGATCGTAGGCTAACTGTATTTAGACGCATGGTATTGTTTGATCAAAATATGCTTGGTCGTATACAGGCGGTTGCCACGTGGCGAGCAATTGATAGCATATAAGCCACGTAATAAAAGTCAGTTATCTTCAAAAAGCTTGAAGGATCCTGCCATTTGAATAGCGCTAGCTTCAGACTGCGCTCAGCTCTGGTCAATAGTTTGTGCTGGGATTTGGATAGCTGGACCGTGCTAGGTTTTGGCAGCTGGATCGCGCTAACGGCTGTCCTAGATTGCGGTGCGACACGGGAAACGAACAGACTCCTCGCTTTTCGGGCTGTCAGCCTGTCAGTAGATTTGATCTTCTTGTCAGGTAATGATGGTTTTGCCACGTTAGTATAGCGCGCTCGGGTATTAGCGCAGTTCAGTCTCGTACGGTTGATTTGTGGTGCTTTTTATGTTAGCACAGTTCATTGGTAGGTGCACAATTTTGACTTCTGTACTTTATTTGATGAGTGCAACTTGATTTTTAGGACTTACACTTGCTATTCGGGGCTGACCCTGCTAGTTTTGTTTGGCCAGATCTCGTAGCAGTGCCTAAGGATCCAAACCTCTTCCATGACATCAATGGTACATACTAGGAGCATGGTTGGCAAGGGACATGAGTGGGTTTCTTCTCCACCACTCTAGTTTTCATCACTTATGTTCTGGCGTTTAGCCAACGACACCTGTTTAGACGGTTAATCAGGATATTTTATCCTTTATATAATTGTAATTAAATCAAACTACAGCTGAATATGATTATGTACCTATGACTCCCTGGGCTAGCTAACTTATAAAGCTAGATCCCCATGATTATTTTGATGAAGCGTCGTGGGAGCCTTACTACTGTATCTCATATGCTCATTAATTGATATTTTCTTGCTTGAATGATTGAGACATAGATGCCCTATGAGACCATAGGAGACTTGATTGTAGCTTGCACCCCCTTGTCTCTTGATAGCCACGATCGCCGTATGACGTTTGTATACCTCATATGGAGTAGTTGGCCTAGTCCGTCTCCGTATTCCTGTACTGGGCGTGACAAGGTTTTATTGGTGGCCCATGCAAGTCTGATTTTTAGACTTATGGGTGTTACTATTATAGGAGTCTCAATCAAAACTTGTTCTCTTTGAATCTCTTGCCTCGATTTCTCTTTCCTTACCTTGATTGATAACCTGAATTGCATCCTCGAATCTTCATCGTCCTGTCATTTGATATCATGTATCTTTTCCTATAAGGGTGCTTCTTTTTCAGTAGCTAGTGAGGCCAACATGGAGGAACGTCCAGTAGTGCATGACTCGACGGGGCAGTAATAGGAAATAATACCTTCTCCTGACCAGATCTGAGTGGAAGTGATATCCGAGCCAGTGGAACCACAGGTTCTAGAAACTCCTGCACCCCCAACGGTACCGGCAACAACGACAGTACCTGATGCTGCAGCACTACTAGAGGTCATCTGGGGATTTCTGGCCACTCAGCAGTGTCAGGTGGCAGTCCATCAGCAACAGTAGATCCAGCAGTAGGAACAGAATGTGCTACTGAATCAGGGGTTACAATAAGCCCTTGAGAGAAGTATCAGGAATGATTCAGGAGCGTTAGGAAGGTTTTGTCGACTTAGCCTGAGATACTTTGACGGCACGGAGGATGCCATCACGGCAGATGCTTGGCTTCATTATATTGAGGCCATATTGACCGTAGCAAAGGTTCCAGCAGAAGAGAAGGTTGACCAAATCAGACTGTTACTTCAGGATCTCGCCCGCAACTGTGGATATCGGAAGAGGTTAGAATGAGGCGTCCTGTTCTTTGGGATAACTTCAGTGCCAGATTCAAGGCCAAGTACTTTGGCGTGGTAGCGCGGTATGAGCTATAATAGAGGTTTATCAGTGTCAAGCATGCTTGTAAGACAATGGATGGGTATGTAGCGGAGTTCTGCAGACTGAGTCAGTTTGTACCGACGATGGTGGCTACGGAGCCAGATAAGGCTATGAGATTCCAGCAGGGACTTTATTTGGAGGTTCTACAGCTAGTAGAAGGGCACGACTATCAGACTTTTGATGTCATTTTAACGATAGCTCAGAGGCATGAACTCACCCAACAAAGGTTGGCGACAAGAAATAGGGGCTAGAAGAGATCTCATCCTCAGAGTAGGGGTAGAGGAGCAGTACAAAGAACATCGGCACCAGCATCCGGCATCCGTATTAATGAGTTAAGAGCACCGCGGAGGACGGCGGTATCAGAGATAACATCAACAGCTCGGCATCAGCAGCCGAAGAATCAACAGCAACGCTAGGGGGCGCCTATTGGATGTACTTACTGTGGTAAGGAATGGCACACTAGGGATATGTGTCGTTCAGCTAATAGGTTATGCATGAGGTGTGGCAGTCCAGACCACATGATTGCTAATTGTCCTATGATGCAGAGGCTAGGAGGGCTAGTTTAGCAGTTTCGGGCATTACCAGCTCTAGGGGCAACACCGAACAGAGGACCGGCATTGGCAGTAAGGCCGCTAGCCCAAAGTCTGCCGACACAGGCTCAGATGTTTCGTCAGGCGCATAACCAGGGAGGCTAGTAGAGGCCACAACAATAGCATGGACAAGGAAGACAGCAGCATGGAGCTCAGTAAGGCCAGGGCCAAGCCTTTACCTTATCACTGGAGGATACACTAGCTTCAGGCGACGTAGTTGCAGGTAATGCTTCTGTTACCTCTTTTTCTGCAGTAGCATTGTTTGATTCGGGGGCCACCCACTCTTTTATATCTGCAAGATTTACGACATGTATTGGATTGGAGTTCGAGGCATTGTCAGACGGGATGAATATACTCACTGGTAATAGGCTCGTAGGAGTTAGCAGAGTGTGCTTAGCGTGTCCGATCATAGTGTGTGGGCAATTATTGCCCACATCTTTGATTAAGTTTCCTATAGGAAACTTTGATGTTGTCCTAGGCATGGACTGGTTGAGAGACAGTCATGCGACAATAGATTGTCGAGGACGTAGGTAGTATTTAATGTACCTGGCGTTGAGGAGTTTATCTTTGTTCGATCATTGGAGGATCGATCCAAGTGCATTATTGCAGAAGCATTGGCAGAGTAGCTGTTAGGGTTATATACTAAAAGCATCACTTTTGTAGTAACCTTATTTCCTTAAATTTAAATGAGAATCATATGGGCAAATGTTTGCATATTGTATTTGTTGCAAGTGTTAATACAAATGTCTGATATTCTATATTGTAGATAATATGGTGTGTGGTGTCACACAGAAGATCATATTATCAATTTCCTATACAGTATATAAATAGTTCACAACCTAGATGGACTTGGACAATCTATTGGAAAGGTTGTAGTGTAATCTGGTATTAGTCTATCTTGACTATAGGTTTACACTAGTACACTTTGTGTGTATTGAACAGGACCACTTGAGATTGTTCTCTTTGTACTGACTACATAAGAGAACAAACACCTCTGTTATTATGGATGCTTGTGCTCTTAATCTGGATATAATAACGGACATGTATATGCAGTGTGCATTACTTTGACTCATCAAAGAGTGAGATTCATTATGGATCAACAACCTCTATGAATTGGATAATAACATTGTATGTATGATGGGCTGTTGATTATAAATAGAATCCATGTCCCGATACATCGGGTTGATGATGTCCTCTTAAGGAGCTCATAAGGATTATCATGTAAACCCTGCAGGTGGATTATATCCGACATGATAAATAAAGTTGAGCGGTACTACTTAAGGATAAAAGATGTCGAATCAATATAGTTGTCAGTAACTTAATTTGATCGACGGACATACGATATCTTAACATGGGGGGCCAAACGAGCATATAATAAAAGGAGCCCATAAACATAATTTAGGATTAGGGAGGTAGTGCAACAATAGCTCATTAGTGGACCGAGCTATTGTTAATGGGCCTGGATTGTGTGTTCGGGCTGAACATGGGATATCCAGATCCGTTAGGAGGCCTAACCCTAATTTCTCCTCATGGTCCCTGCCGTAGCCTATATATATCCTCTATTCTCTGGCCACCAGATGACTGATCAAAAATTTGAACTTTTTTCTAAATTTGTGATTCACGTAAGGAGAGAAAGAGAGGGCTGCCAAGGAGAAGAAATGGTTGGGAGATCGTCGCCCACATGACGTCCAACTCGAGGAAGGAATACGTACAGAAGATCTTGGGGTCATCCGCTCGAGATTGCCAGGAATTACTTGTCTCCTTTCCGTCGCAGGTATAATTCGTGAACCCTAGTTTCCGCCTATGAAGGGTTAGAACACGTATTAGATCTGTTTAACTTTCTATCGATCAATACGCACATCAAAGGAAGGGTCCTGGGAATCTCCAGTTCCATCAATTGGTATCAGAGCCACTTTGGATCTACGTATTGATTGATACGTCCATGTTGTCCAATAAAACCTGCGCTGTATAATAATCGGTAGATGTAGATCTGTTCTAACTCGGTTTTACAGGCATCTTAGATCCAACTATTATGGTCCAATGCATATTTTTTGATTGTGTTGTTTAAACCACGGACATGTCGTGGATGTTGTTGTTGCTATGGATGTAATTAAAATTACGAGGGTTGATCGTGCTTATTATTTTTATTTTTCAATCTAGATTATGTGTGAACTCCTTCGGAAGGTATAGGATTGATGTAATTTTAATTATTTTTGATCAATCGCGATGGCGGTGGTGGCTGCTTCTGACGTCGGACGAGATGCTGGTTTTAAGCAGTCCAGAGGCCGACAAATGATTTTCGATGAAGGAATCGACAGCCAAAACCATAAATAAAAAAACTAAGCCTACATTAATAATGGATAGTTGAGGACGGAGCAGCAAAGATGACCATAATAGTTGGATATTTTCTCTTATTTTTGTCATTTTGCTTTTTCTGATTATGCATGTTTATTATTGTGTGGTTGTTTTTTTTGAAAAACTAAGCCTACATTAATAATGGACAACATGGACATAATATCAACTAGTAGAAAAACCTTCATTGTTAAATAACTAAGTGGAAGATTATTTTTATTTAGTATAAATCCTATGGTCTCCATTACTGGTTTGTAGGTGATGTAATTATACTTGCGTGTTGGCTTTAGTGCTTTCCTCCATATCGGATGAGTATAATTATGGATCACCAGTACAAACTTCCTTAGGGATAATTGTAGAAAGTTACCTAGTATGTGTTCACTTCTCCATATGAAGGAACTCATTACAAGGTAATGGACTTAGTATTAAGTAATGGTATACACTTAGATACAAATAATGGTATCCTCTCCATCGGAGTCACTGCTATTATTTGTATGACCAGAGCAAGACCAGCATATTAATTTTATTGGTCATAAAGTTATATTGACATGATAGTAAAATTAATAAGAAAAATCTACTTGAACAAAGTTGAATTTGTATGCGTCCACACTATCGTGGCATGCTAAATTCATGGTGTTCAAGGTGGTGGTGAATTTCTTATTATTGTTTTGAGAGAATCAATATTTAGTTAATTCAAAAAGTTTTTTTTTCCCTACATAATTTTATTTATGTGATTCTCGGGATTTCAAAAATGGGTTCTTTCAGTCCACTTATGGTGATTCTTAAAGAAAACAAACTTACTGGACCTAATTATATTGACTGGAAACATAATTTGGACATTGTTCTGACTGCTGAGGAGTACAAATATGTACTTGTTGAGGAATGCCCACCTAAGCCTGATGCTAACTCTGATGAAGAGGTCAAAGAGGCTTATAAGAAGTAGAAAAGGTAGATGAGATGGCGTGGTGTTACATTCTGGCATCTATGTCAAATGTACTGCAACATCAGCATCAGGCCATGGCCACAGCTTATGACATGATGTATAACCTCAAGGAACTCTTCGGACATCAGAGTAGCGCAGCTAGACAGCTTGCTATAAAATGTTTGATGAATACAAAAATGGCTGAGGGTACACCAGTAAGGGATCATGTTCTCAAGATGATGGGTCATCTGAATAAGATAGAGATCCTTGGAGCTAAAATCGATGGGGAATCCCAGGTCGATATCATTCTCGGGACTCTGCCTAAAAGTTTTGACAATTTCTGCCTTAATTACAACATGAACAAAAGGTTGTATAGTTTGGCAGAACTTGCAAAAGAGCTACAGGATGCTGAATCTCTCTTTAGACAGAGTAGTCATGTTTTTGTTTCTGAAAAGGCTTCTACTTCTAAGCCAAAAGACGGTAAGAAAAGAATAACATTCAGAAACAGGCAAACTCAGCAAAGAAGGGCATGGGACCTCAAGGCGCGGTGAAAAAGCCGAAAGGCAAATGTTTCAAGTGCAAAGGGTCAGGACATTGGAAGACTGATTGTCCACTTCTCAAACAAGGGAGCAAAGAAGGTATATCTCATTTACTAGTAGTTGAAACATGTTTAGCGGTGTTATCTACCGGCACCTGGTGTGTAGATACAGGAGCCACTAATCATATCTGCAATATATTGCAGGGGTTCCAGGAAACCAGATGGCTCACTGATGGAAAGATATGCTTGTTCATGGGTGATGCTACAAAAGTATCGATCGTTGCATTAGGAGATGTTACTTTATCTTTTGGTATAAATAAGTCTTTGACATTGAGAGATTATCTTTATGCACCTTCACTTAGAAGGAATTTAGTTTCTGTTTCTATTTTAGTGAAGGATGGATATTCAGTTTATTTTAATGACAATATTGTTATTAGAAAGAATAAACATTTTATCGTTCTGGTGCATTGGTTGATAATTTGTATGTCATTAATCCTATTTCGCCCACAATGCAACTTATGAAAATGAATAATATGTCATCTAACTTAAATAAGAGAAAAGAACCTTCTTGTATGAACCAAACATAGCTTTGGCACTTGCGATTGGGGCATATTAACCTAAGAAGGATTCAAAGACTGGTTGAAGATGGACCTTTGAGTTCATTGGAAGTGGAGGCACTACCAGTCTGTGAATCCTGCTTGGAAGGTAAAATGACCAAAAGGCCTTTTACGACAAAGGGGTATAGGGCCAAAGATGTGTTAGAATTAGTTTATTCTGATTTGTGTGGACCCATGACTATCCTAGCTAGAGGTGGCTTTGAATATTTTGTCACATTTATTGACGATTATTCATGGTATGGATACATTTATTTGATGCGTCGTAAGTCTGAGTGCTTTGAAAAATTCAAAGAGTACAAGGCTGAAACGAAAAAAACGTCATGGAAAATGTATCAAGTCATTACGATCAGATCGTGGTGGCGAGTACCTCTTTGGAGAGTTTAGGGATTATTTATCAGAGGCTGGGATTGCATCCCAATTGACTGCACCTGGAACGCTCCAACAGAATGGTATAGCCGAAAGAAGGAATAGAACTCTTATGGAGATGGTTAGATCAATGATGAGTTATCCGGATTTGCCAGATTCATTTTGGGGATATGCCTTAGAGACTACAGCTTATATTTTGAACTTGGCTCCTTCTAAGTCAGTAGCTCTTACTCCCACAGAGCTGTGGATTGGGCATAAGCCTAGTCTGAAACATGTTCGCATTTGGGGTAGTCCAGCACATGTGCTGAATAGGAAAGCAGATAAGTTGGAATCTCGTACAGAAGTACGCTTGTTTGTAGGCTATCCAAGAGGAACAAAAGGAGGTTTATTTTATAGTCCTAAGGATCAGAAGGTCATTGTTAGCACCAATGCCCGATTTTTAGAGGAAGACTATGTGATGAACCATAAACCCAAAAGTAGAGTTGTTCTAGAAGAACTGAGACGTGAGACACCAAGTACTTCAGTACCAACAGTACAAGAGGATGAACCACAAATAACTGTACAACGTGTCACAAATGTTGCACCACAACCGATAGTGCCTCGTCGTAGTGGGAGGGTTGTGATACAACCTGATTGATATATGTTCTTGGGAGAGTCGTCAGACTTCGTCCCTGAGGAACAAGATTATGATCTCTGTACCTACAATGAAGCACTCCAAGATAAAGATGCAGAGTCTTGGCAAAAAGTAATGATATCTGAAATAGAATCTATGGATTCTAACCAGGTCTGGGAGCTTGTAGAACCACCCGTTTGTGTAAAAGCCATTGGATGCAAGTGGGTCTATAAGAGAAAAAGAGGATCAGATGGTAAGGTTGAAACCTTTAAAGCTCGGCTTGTACCAAAATGTTTTACTCAAAGAGAGGGTATCGATTATGAGGAAACCTTTTCTCCTGTAGCCATGCTTAAGTCTATTCGGATTCTTTTATCTATTGTAGCTCATCTCGATTATGAGATTTGGCAAATGGATGTCAAGACAGCTTTCCTTAATGGAAGTCTTGAGGAAGACATCTATATGAAGCAACCATACGGGTTCATTGAAAAAGGCCAGGAGCATCTTGTTTGTAAGCTCAACAAGTCCATTTATGGACATAAGTAAGCTTCCAGATCTTAGAACATATGTTTTGATCAGGTGATAAAATCTTATGGATTTGATCAATGTCAGGATGAATCATGTGTATACAGAAAGTGTGACGGAAACGTGGTGGTGTTCCTAGTACTTTATGTGGATGACATCTTGCTCATTGGAAATAATGTGAAGGTATTTTCTGATGTAAGGGTATGGTTATCCAAACAGTTTGGTATGAAGGACTTGGGAGAAGTAGGTCACATCCTTGGGATCAAAGTTCTACGAGATCGCAAGAAAAGGATGTTGGGCTTATCCCAAGCTTCCTATATCGATACTGTACTAACTCGTTTTAGTATGCAAAATTCTAATAAAGGTTTTTTACCTTTTAGACATGGAATTGCTCTATCAATGGAGCAGTGTCCGAGGACACCTAAAGAGATAGAGAACATGGAGGCAGTTCCTTATGCTTCAGCAGTAGGAAGCTTAATGTATGCAATGCTATGTACAAGACCAGACATCTGCTTTGCCGTAGGCATGGTCAGCAGATATCAGTCTAACCCAGGACAAGAGCACTGGACTGCCGTAAAGCATATTTTGAAGTACCTGAAAAGGACTAAAGAGTATATGCTAGTTTACCAGGCAGATAGTTTAGTTCCTTTGGGGTATACAGACTCAGATTTTTAGTCAGATAGGGATTCCAGGAAATCTACCTCAGGTTATGTGTTTACTTTGGAAGGTGGAGCCATTGTGTGGAGGAGTATCAAGAAAAAATGTATTGCTGATTCCACCATGGAAGCCGAGTATGTGGCAGCCTCTGAGGCAGCCAAAGAAGCTGTTTTGCTCAGAAACTTTCTGTTGGACTTGGATGTGGTACCTAGTTTGCTAAGTCTATTACACTTTATTGTGATAATAGTGGTGCAGTTGCAAACTCGAAGGAACCACGAGCCCATAAGATAGGCAAACACATTGAGCACAAGTACCACCTTACGAGATTTTGTAAAGAAAGAAAAAGTTGCTGTGATCAAGATAGCATCAGTCGACAACCTAGCTGATCCTTTTATAAAGAGCTTAACAGCTAAGGCTTTTGACAGTCAAGTTGAGGGAATGAGAGTCAAATGTGTAGCAGCATGGCTTTAAGTATAATTTGTAACAGTATACAGAAAAGCAATGCTTTGAGTATAAGTGGGAGATTGTTAGGGTTATATACTAAAGGCATCACTTTTGTAGTAACCTTATTTCCTTAAATTTTGAATGAGAATCATATGGGCAAATGTTTGTATATTGTATTTGTTGCAAGTGTTAATGCAAATATCTGATATTCTATATTGTAGATAATATGGTGTGTGGTGTCACACAGAAGATCATATTATCAGTTTTCTATGGAGTATATAAATAGTTCACAACCTAGATGGACTTGGACAATCTATTGGAAAGGTTGTAGTGTAATCTGGTATTAGTCTATCTTGACTATAGATTTATACTAGTACACTTTGTGTGTATTGAACAGGACCACTTGAGATTGTTCTCTTTGTACTGACTACATAAGTGAACAAACACCTCTGTTATTATGGATGCTTGTGCTCTTAATCCGGATATAATAACGGACATGTATATGCAGTGTGCATTATTTTGACTTATAAAAGAGTGAGATTCATTATGGATCAAAAACCTCTATGAATTGGGTAATAATATTTTATGTATGATGGGCTGTTAATTATAAATGGAATCCATGTCCCGATACATCGGGTTGATGATGTCCTCTTAAGGAGCTCATAAGGATTGTCATATAAACCCTGCAGATGGATTATATCCGACATGACAAATAAAGTTGAGCGGTACTACTTAAGGATAAAAGATGTCGAATCAATATAGTTGTCAGTAACTTAATTTGATCGACGGACATACGATATCTTAACATGGAGAGCCAAACGAGCATATAATAAAAGGAGCCCACAAACATAATTTGGGATTAAGGAGGTAGTGCAACAATAGCTCATCAGTGGACCGAGCTATTGTTAATGGGCCTGGATTGTGTGTTCGGGCTGAACACGGGATATCCAGATCCGTTAGGAGGCCTAACCCTAATTTCTCCTCATGGTCCCAGCCGTAGCCTTATCCTCTATTCTCTGGCCGCCAGATGACTGATCAGAAATCTGAAAAATTTTCAAAATTCGTGATTCACGTAAGGAGAGAAAGAGAGGGCTGCCAAGGAGAAAAAAAGGTTGGAAGATCGTCGCCCACATGACGTCCAACCCGAGGAAGGAATACGTACATAAGATCTTGCGGTCGTCCGCTCGAGATTGCCCGGAATTACTTGTCTCCTTTCCGTCGCAGGTATAATTCGTGAATCCTAGTTTCCGCCAATGAAGGGTTAGAACACGTATTAGATCTGTTTAACTTTCTATCGATCAATACGCACACCAAAGGAAGGGTCCTGGGAATCTCCAGTTCCATCAGTAGCAGCAGATTCTAAGAGTGGTCAGAGAGTTTCTTGATGTATTTCCGGATGAGCTTCCTGGTTTACCACCAGTGAGAGATGTGGAGTTTTACATTGAGTTAAATCCTGGAACGGAGCCTAAGGTCGGCAGAGTCCACATGATGTCGCAGTCAGAGTTTGACAAGTTGTACTAGCATGAAGAAGAACTAATGGCGAAGCAGTTTATTCGAGACAGTGAATCGCCATGTGCAGCACCGGTGATTTTAGTACCCAAGAAAGATGGATCGACGCGAATGTGTATTGATTACCGACAGTTGAATGCAGTAACAGTGAAGAACAAGTATCCGTTACCAAGGATTGATGACTTGTTTGATCTGTTGAGTAAGGCCTGCATCTTCTCTAAGATTGATCTTCGATCCGAATATTATCAAGTGAGGGTCCGGGAGCAGGACATACCCAAGATAGCATTTAGATCGAGATATGGACATTATGAGTTTCTGCTAATGCCATTTGGACTAACTAATACCCCAGCAGTATTCATGGATTTGATGAATCACATCTTTATACCAGATTTGCATAAGTTTGTGGTAGTGTTCATAGATGACATCTTCATCTATTCCAGTAATGAAGAAGAGCATAAGAAACATCTTCGGATAGTTTTGCAGACCTTGAGGGAGCATAAACTTTATGTGAAGTTTGGTAAATATGAGTTTTGGTTGGATCGTATTTCATTCCTAGGAAACATTATTTCTAGAGCAGGAGTGTCAGTAGATCCGAAGAAGGTTGAGGCAGTAGAGAATTGGCCAGTTCCGAAGACGGTAGCAGAAGTGCATAGTTTGTTGGGATTGGCAGGTTATTACAGGAGGTTTATAGCAGACTTCACCAGGATTTCGACACCCTTGACACGTTTGATGCATAAGAATGTAGAGTTTGTTTGGTCAACAGAGTGTCAGACATCATTTCAAGAGTTGAAGAAGCGATTAATCTCAGCCCCAATCTTGACACTTCCAGTAGGATCGGGAGTATTTACAGTGTATTGTAACGCATCGGGGAAAGGACTTGGGTCTGTATTGATGCAGCAGGGTAAGGTGATAGCATATGCATCTCGACAGCTTCGAGATCATGAGAAGAACTATCCGACCCACAATTTGGAGTTAGCAGTAGTACTGTTTTCGCTTAAGTTATGGAGGCACTATTTATATGGGGATCGAGTGAAGATCTACACTGATGATAAGAGCTTAAAGTATGTATTTACCCAAAGGGACCTAAACATGAGACAAAGAAGATGGTTGGAATTACTGAAGGACTTCAATATGAATCTTCAGTATCATCCAGGCAAGGCAAATGTGGTAGCAGATGCCTTGAGCAGGAGGGGTGGCACATTCATTTTAACCTCGCAGAGGCATATTTTGGAAGATCTTCAGGAAATGGGAATTGAAATGATCTTGCCACAAGATACAAGAGTTATGGCCGGTTTACAGATTCGGTCTACTTTAGTAGAGAGGATTAGAGCAGCCCAGGCAGAGGATCCGTGGATCCAGAAGCTTCGATCAGAGTGTGAGTCAGGTCTCAGGAAGAAATTAGTAATCCATGAGGATGGTACACTTAAGTTTGGAAACCATCTTTGTGTACCAGGTGGAGACCTTCGACATAAAGTTACGACAGAGGCTCAAAGTACTCCTTATTCTATCCATCCCAGAGGCACAATGATGTACCAGGATATAAAGCAACACATTTTGTGGAATGGCATTAAGAGGGAGAGAGTGAGGTATGTTTCTAAATGTTTGGTATATCAGCAAGTGAAGGCAGAGCAGCAGAGGCCAGCAAGATTGTTACAGCCGCTTCCTATTCCGGAGTGAAAGTGGGAGCACATCACAATGGACTTTGTGACCGGTTTACCTAGATCTCCAACCGGTCGAAGTACAGTTTGGGTAATCGTAGATCGGCTCATGAAGGTTGCTCATTTTCTTCCTTTCAGAGTAGGACAGTCTACTGAGCAGTTGGCAGAAATGTATATGAAGCAAATTGTGAGACAGCATGGTGTTCCAGTTAGCATAGTATCAGATCGAGACACACGGTTCACCTCTCACATTTGGCAAATTTTGCATCAAAGTTTGGGTACCATGCGGGGGTTCAGTACAGCCTATCATCCGCAGACGGACCGACAGTCAGAGAGAACCATTCAGATATTGGAAGATATGTTACGGGCTTGTACTTTAGACTTCGACGAATCTTGGAAAGATTATTTTCATCTAGTAGAGTTCTCTTACAATAATAGTTATCAGGCAAGTATAGAGATGGCACCGTTTGAAGCATTATATGGAAGGAAATGTCGATCCCCTCTAGCATGGGATGATGTGGGAGAACAAAAATTATTAGGACCAGAGATGATCACGCAGACCGTAGAAACAGTCAAGTTGATCAGAGAGCTACTTCAAGTTGCACAGGACAGACACCGACACTTGGCAGATCAGCATCGTAGGCCTCTAGAGTTTGGTGTTGGTGACCAAGTATTTCTGCAAATTTTGCCTACTCGGGGTATCATCAGATTTGGAACCCGAAGAAAGCTTAGTCCGAGATACGTTGGTTCATTTGCTATTCTCGTTCGGGTAGGCGATGTTGCTTATCGTCTTGCCCTTCCGCCTTTGCTACATGATGTACATGATGTATTTCATGTATCTCAATTGCGTAGGTATGTCCCAGATCTGAGTCACATCCTCGACCATTCTGAGCTGGTCGTCGGTACCGACCTGACTTACAAGGAGCAACCCGTATCCATTTTAGATCGACGAGAGAAGGTGCTCAAGAACCGAACTATTAATCTTGTCCGCGTTGCTTGGGACCACCACTCTCCGGGGGAGTCGACATGGAAGAGTGAAGACGAGATTAGATATCGATATCCGCACTTGTTCGACTCAGAAGGTATATTTATCCTTATGCCTTTGTAATATGTTTCCCTATTTTATTGTACCCACTAGGGTGGATGATTGTTCTCTAATACCTGTTAAAATTGATGAGATTACATGTATAGTTAGCCTTGTAATTAGTATCTTTCTTTCTTTGATTTCTCTATCACGTCTTGGCAGAAATTTTGAGGACAAAATTTTTTAAGGAGGGTAGATATGTCACTCCCCGATCCTGATATACGTATTCTTTCATGAATCCTGTATATGGTATCTTATATTTAGCATGCATATAATTCTATTTATTATTTATTAATGGTTGCATGTAGCTGTAGAGCCTAAAAATTAAGTTGCGCCCTGAATATACTGATCAGTGGTCAAGTTGTGCCCCAAAAATCAGGTTGCGCCATTGACATAAAGCTCAGAAAACAGACTGCACCGCTGAACAGGTTGCGCCATATATCAAACTGCGCCCAGTCTTTTTGCGCCAAAACCTACGTGGCATCTGACACTTATTGGTCATCATTACCTGACAACACTGACAATTGACACAACAGTGAACGAGGAAAATCTTTTCGAATTTCGTGAATTATGTCGCTCAAGGGAAGTTGGTGGACAGCTGTCCTGTACGCTTCGTGAGTTGCGCCCAGGCGCAATCTAAACAAAATCCTTAGTTGTGCCTAAGCGCAACCTGAATGATTTTTGCTCAAAAGCTGCCACATGTCCAGGCGCAATCCAAATCAAGCGCACTTTGAAGCTCGTACAACCTGATGAATTTGAGACAACTTACATTCTATAGCAGGATGACGTGGCACACCTGCCACTAATCTCTCAAGATGTGTCTACTATCCTGTACACGACCATGCGCATCTCAATCATATAATGCCACGTGTCTAAATACAGTTAGTACACGACTGACAACTGAATGAAAGTTGGCCTAACATGAGGTTGGCGCAATCTAATGCGGCGCAATCCAGCCTCGCGCATAATCAGAATAACTGCTAAAATAGTTATTTTAAGAACTCTATAAATAGAGTTTCTAATCATTATGAAGGATAGACACATACGCACAGAGATCAAGAACTCTTACAAAATTTGCTGCTGCATTCTCCAGAGGCTACATGTTTGCCATGAAATATAAAAGAGCAGAACAGTTTTACGGGAGGACTGGACTTTTACTTCACGTTACAAACTCGCTTGTACAAAGAAAGCCTAGGGACGAACACCTAGGTACAACAATCTAAGTACAATTGTTTATTTTTGATTCTGGGGGATGACGGTAGAGGCTCGTGAAAGCGACGGCCGCTCTGCCTTACTCCTTGGACGATCGGACGTAGTCTTGGCTCTTGTGACGAGATGCTTGACGTTGACGAAGAAACGCTCTTCTTGCTCTCCTCGTATTGCTCTTCTGGCTTCTCTCTCTCTGGATTGATCTCTCTGTATTTTCTCTCTGATTATCGGGGGAGCCTCTTTGTATCTACCCTTTTTTTTTGCAAGGGAATGGCACCCTGCTATTTATAATGGTGGGGGGCATCATTAGGGTTTGGATGATTATCCATTCTCAAAGTGGCGGTGGCCTGGTGATTGATCAATCTGGGCCACTAGTCTTGAGTGTGAAGGATCTGGAACATTAATGTGGATTATGCCAAATCCTATCAATAATAAATGTTGATTGCAATAAATCTCCATCATGATGATCTGCTGATGTCCGCAAATCCAAATGAATCAATTTAATTCATTCTTTTGCCACATGTCCCAAATTATTGGGATCTGACCCAAAATTTGATTATCTTTAGGACACGTATCCTGTCATCATTATTGAGCCGCATGAGGAGTGTTCATATTTGGGCCGCATGAAGGTCGTCATGACCGAGCCGCATGAAAGATTTTATGACCGAGCCGCATGAATAGTCTCTATACTCGAACCGCTTGAAGGTTGTCATGACCAAGCCGTATGAATATGTTCATGACCGAGCCGCATGGTGGTCTTCATGGCCGAGCCGCATGAGAGTCTTCATGGCTGAGCCGCATGGATTTCTTCATGGCTGAGCCGCATGGGGGACCTTTATGGTTTGAGCCGCATAGATATCTCTGCACTGGCCGCATGAACTCGTCTAGTCTGGCCGCGTGGACCTGCCTCGAAGCTTGGTAGACAGCGCCGTATTGGTGAAGATTTTCTTCATTTCCTAAGAAAATTCTGCTTTTCGTGTCAGTCATTATGACAACTTTATGTCAAGTCTGTCATCTGTCAGCTGTCAGCTGTCAGCCGTCAGAGCATTAAATGCGTCCAGATGTTGGGCACAGCTGATTTGAATGCCACGTGGCCTCTCTCTCTGAGCCGCATTGAGTTTACTCGAACTGCCTGTGTGCTTGAGCCGCATGGGCCCTCTGAGCCGCATGAGGCTCTTTGGCCGCATGGACCGTCTTTCTCTTCTTTTTCATGCTTCTACAAGACCCCCTTCAAAGTTTTTAATTTGCAAAAATTGAAATACTTTGAATAAAAAGCATGATTATGTGAGAGCTGCAAGGATATATTCTATCATAGCCGCATAGAATTTTTCGGCCGCATGATTACCTCAGCCGCATAACTCTCTGAGCCGCATAGGCTGTTTTAGCCGCATGAGCTCCTCGCCACGTGTGCAAATCTTTTGTAAATCTTCTACATTTAATGCTCTTGATTTGCTGTCAGATCTTAAGAGCCGCTTTTTGGGCCACGATCCCAAGAGTCAGGCTATTATGCAGCCGTTTCTGTTTTTGCCTCGGTGACCGAAGAGTCGGTCATCATATTGCACGCGGATCGAGGCGTTCCTTCCTTGTCTATAAATAGAAACACTTTTATTCTGGGGAGTCTTCTTTTCTCTTTTCGATCTTTCTAACTCCTTCCTCTCCCAAGCACCCATGGCTCCCAAGAAAGTTGCTGCGTCGAAGGCTGCAAAGGGCAAGGCGGTCGCTTCTGCAGCGGCTGTGGCGTCGAACGTGGCCACTCCTCCGCCGGCCGCTGTTCACTCTGTTCATCCCGACGTTCATCCACCGATTGCTGGTAAGGGCATTGCTTTAGAACCCTAAGTGCCATGGCTCTGCTGCATAATTTATGCACAAGCCGCATGTACAAGGTTCGTCGATATGACCGCATAAGCACTTCGCCCAGGAGGACCGCATAGGCTTGTCATACTCGATCTGAACCGCATATATATTTTTGGTTTGGGCCGCATGAGCGTAGTTCACATTTGAACCGCATGAGCTCATCTACTTGTAGCCGCATGAGTCTATCTGTTCAGGGCCGTATGAGTCTGCGTGGACTTTGAACCGCATAGTCTCACCTAAAACTGAGCCGCATCAGCGTCTAGGATTGTTCGTTGAGTCCATGTGAACCTTGAACCGCATAGGCCCTTCTGAACCCAAATCGCAGAAGCTTCACAAGCTCATCTGAACTTGATTTACATGGACTCGTCTGACTCGGAGCTGCATATGGCCGTGATGAACAGAACCGCATGGACTCATCTGGTTCAGAGTTGCATGAGGCTATGACGACCCGAGCCGCATAGACTCTAATGATCTTTCAAATGCTTCTTGATTTTGACTATCTTCTAATCTTATTTCTTTCTTCTTTCTTCAGTAAATCTGCCAGTAAATCCTGCGGGGGAACTCCTGATTGGCTCGAATCAACTTTCTACGGATGTGCGACGGGACGATTTAGTTCGTCAATTGTCAGAGCAGCTTCTTGTTGATGAGCCTTTGGAGCGACTAAATGCTATCAGGGTCCAATCTTTCTAATTCTTTAGTGACATGATGAGCTCCGGGATGCCTAATGGGAAGCATCTAAGGTCGGTCTTCCTCTTTGGGGATGCGTTGATCATAAAAAACTCCCGAGTGCTGGATGTTTTCGAGAGTTGGGATTTTAATCTGGACGGGATACCGATTCATATCCCCATTATGAAGCGTCATTTCCCTTTTGCGTGGTTCAACATGATCGTTTTGGACAGGCAGATGACAGACCCCCTCACTCCGACCAGACCGGGGATGTTCGTGGGTAAAATTCGTTATAATAAAACTACTGGGTCAGTATGCGCGATCAAGGATCCGGTCAGTCGATCTGTGATAGGGTTAGCTCCGGGTACCTTCATCAACACACCCGGTCCTAACTTCTCATTTTCTCAGGCTGATACCTTCTTGAGCCAGCTTGCCCGAAAAGGGTCCTATCCTGTTGGCAGAATGGCACTGGTGGGCTGGCTACACCCCATTCCCCCGTGGGCTAACCTGACCTCGTAGATTCTGCAGAAATACGAGGCATTTTTACGAGAAGTCAATCTTTATGATGCTATCCGGGGTACCAGCCACGGATTGCCCATTAATAAGCCGCTGTTCATGGCCCTTCTGGAGATGTATAACCATCGGACAAGAACTTTCTTCACACCTGTAGGGGAGTTGGGGCTCGCTCTCCATGAGATGTATGCTGTCTCGAAGCTTTCCTAGGGAGACGAGCCCTTCGAGGCATACACTCCAACGAATGAGGAGTTCCAGGATCTAGATCGACGATTCCCAGGCTTCGTCGCTGTGTACCAAGAACTGTTATGTCACCATAGTACCTGTCATCAAACGGCTATCAAGAAAAATGATAGCTCGGAAGGGGACACTCCTCATACCAACTCTTGGGTATCTTATCTTTTTAAATTCAGTGCTGCTGGCCGAGTTACTTCCCGAGATCGTCAAACTCCTAGGGAAGTAGAAAGCTTGGTGTCGACTGCTAGGAGGTCGAAGTCTAAGGATGATAAGTTTGGGAGCCAGACTGACTCCTTCAGCTATTTTTATTATGGTACTCGACGGCTGTCAGAGAAGGCACTCTTGGCAGGTTTTTTAATGGTATGGCTGCGCAATTGTGTGGTCTCAGGCGGGGCAGGTTCCATCGAGAGGATCGGCCGTCACTTTATTCTTTTCGCTATAAAATTGGCCGTTGGGGTCAGGCTGGCTCTTGTTTCCGCTATGGTGTGCAGCATTCATCATGGTCTTTGTGCCTTTTCGTCCAAGGTTATTGCTCGTGACGTGGTGATGGACTTTGAACGTATAGAGCTGCCTTATCATTACCTGCTGGGGTGGCTGTTGTTGTATTATCAGTCTTTGATGAGGCCTGGGACGGGAGACGGCGTTACGGACGACGACGCTTTTCTTTTCAGGTATCACCATCAGCCTTGGAAATATAGTACTATGCCGGCGTATCGGAGGATGCTGGCGAGGGTGGACGGATATGATTTTTTCGTGTCCGTTCCCCGTTTTACCGACCAGGAAGTGAGGAGTGTCCATGTTGATGGCGTTGGATCTCCTCATTTCTTACCTGAGAAGATGCGTTTCTGGCTGCGTAACATTCGCCCGGCACATTTAGTTTATCGCAATCGCAACACTATGTACTTTGAGCCCTACTTACCCAGTAGGTTTGCCCGTCAATTTGGGTATAGTCAACTATTCCTTGGGCGTCCCAGTTCCTGCCTGGGATTTGAGGGTAGCATTCTTGATGGTATTAGGGCATGGAGCTACTATGACACTTGTCATACTCGAACTAGTTTTTCAGTTCCTGCAGCAAACGTGATGAGGGAAATCTTGCATATGGCGGCTTTATATCATGTTACGGCAAACCATAAGCCCATCGATTTTGACCCGAGGACTAGCTTCATCGTAGGCACTCGTTTGGAGGAGAAGGCTACGGTGTCGAGGGCAAAGAAGAAAGGGACGAATAGGGTTCCCACGCCCGATTCCGAGTCCTTTGACACAGTTGAGGAAAACAACGAGCGGGACGACGACGATTCTCTCTCTTCTGATGGTGAAGCAGCGGCGGATCAGCCGCCCATCATGGCATGTGAGATGATGACGGATCAACCGTCGGTTGTATTAGATGAGGTGGTAGATCAGTTGCCACCTGTATCGGAGGTGGTGAGGGTAGAACCACCGCCTGCTGTGCCTGGTCCCTCGCGTAAGCGAAGCAGGCGTGAGTCTACTGGCGGAGGAGTAGCCTTTTCTGTAAAGAGAGCTGCGGTCAGACCTCGTAGGCTACTTATTACGGAGAAGGGTGAAGATGCTGACGATGTTCCAGAGGTAAGACTATATTGGCACCATCTCCTTGTTGTGGTTTTCTTTCTCTTGGAGATACGAGCTAATCATTTTTTCTTCATAGCCGTCTGGCGAACCAGGCTCTCATGAACCGTCTGCTGCCCCTGGAGTTGATTCGTCCCTTGCTGCTTTAATTAGTGGCATGCGTGCGGCGGTCCTTTCTGCGGGGGCTCTCTCAGCGGCGGCTGAGGACTCCCAAGTTGCTGAGGACTCCCAAGTTGCTGAGGCCCCGATCCTGGGTGACGAAGGTTTCCTCGGGCCTGTCTCCGAGATTGCTGAATTTCTGCAAAGCGACGCCGATCTCGTCGCATCCCCTTCCGAGGGTGCTGGGGCGGAGGAGCCCATCATATTCAACTCGGAGGCTGCTGGTGAAGAGGCTGCGGTGTCTGTAGGCGAACCTTAGCCTCCACACTCTTCCGCTGGTAAAATAAGACAAATATTGACTAGTGAGGGGGCTTATTTGCTCTATCGACATATCCTTCGGGTCAAATCGATTCATGGTTGTCTTGGCCCTATAGGTCCTGACCCTTTACTTCCCACAGCGGATGTTCTTGGGGAAGGCTCGGCCTGCCGCGATCTGGGGGAAAGGAGCATTTCCTCTCCTTCACCGTCTCATGTCGAGGGGCCTTCCGCCAGCTCTGGGCAGATGGGAATGGAGCTGGCGATGGTCTCCGCCTCATCCTCTGCTGCTTATACGGCTTCGGAGATTGACCTCTCAACCCTGCCGAGCATTCAAGTTCTGCGGGCTGCTGTAGAGGAGCTGGCCGCTGTTCATGCGTCCTTCCGTACGGAGTTTGTTTCTCTTGTGGCAGGAGCGGCAGATTCTGTTACGTCTTCTTCAGTGTTGCCAGCTATACTCCCGTTGACGTAGGCTTCTTCAGAGGCTCTGGATGAGGTGACGCAGGATGTGGTCGACAGCTTCTATCGCCACTTAAAGAGGGGCGTGGATGCTGCCGTAGAATGGGGGATCCCTTTTTCTCTGTCTCTGTTGGGCGCTCGGGGTCAGATTGACACTTTGAAGGCTTTTCCTGGCGGGGTGGGGTTGGCTGCGCTCCTGAAGCCCAAGTTGGCAGAGGCTGATCAGCTCGTGACCCAATTGCTGGCGATACGGTAGGCTGGCTTGCCTGCTGCGATTGAACTGGAGCGGGGCTTCCTTATTGCTGCTCTGGATAGGATAACGCTTGCTCGAGATACTGTCGGGCCAGATGTGAAGGGGGACCTTGACAAGCTTTCCGCTTCGTATGACAGGCTGGGTCGTCGAAGTCAAGCTTGTAGGGCTCGGAAAGAGTCTGCTTCTCGTGGAATAGCTGACACGAAGGAGCGGATTCTCGCACTTAAGAGGGAGTTGGCCTTCTTAGAGTCAGA
>JANAVB010015265.1:0-28218 GCA_029216955.1 Iris pallida
GAGCGCCTGGTGTGCTGCGATAATCAAGGTGGCACGATCTGCAACTTTGGTACAATAACTTGTACAAAGAGACCTCTGATGGTGTCACGGTCGGTTCCATTGAGTCCAGAAGGGTCAATTTAGTTAGGGTTAACATAAGGTAGTACGAAATTGGGTGAACAAATAGGATTTAGGGGATCGGTTACGGACATGAGGGAAATCAAAGAATAAATTAATAAGATATTTGAAAACTAATTATAATACTTAAAACTAGTTTTTATGAGTCAAAATAATTACAGCAAAAATATTTAAATTCAAGAAAAATATTTTTAGGCAAAAATCTTAATTTTGTAAAAATGATTTTTGGTAGAGAACTATATTTTATTAGTCATAATAATTATATTTTAAAGGCTAGGAAATGGTTGTACACAAAATAGTTTCAGACGTCAAAACCACGCAAGTAATCTCAAGTGATGGGACAAACCCTGTCATTGAGTCCAGAATAGTCGAATTTGCTAAGGACGATATAAAAAAAAGTTTGAATTTGCAAGGAAACAGGGAACAATTGGATTTAGTTAGGAAGAATTGATTCGAATGGATAATTATATAAAGTAAATATATATAACTATTTTAGAAAATATTATATATAAAAACTATATTTTTACCAGTTGAAATGACTTAGGTAACTACCTAAAATATAGAAAAATATTTTAGAGTTAATATTATAATTTGAAAAATACAAAAAATATTTGTGGGTTAAGAGTCATATATTTAAAATACCAAAAATATATTTTAGGCCCAAAAATCTAATATAGTATCTAGTCACAAAATAATATAAAAATAATAATAGTTATAAAACATAATAATAATAATAATAATAATAATAATAATAATAATAATAATAATAATAATATACAGTACTGTTCTCTTTTCTTTTTCTTTTTTTTTTTTGAAGAGGGGAATCGAAACAAGGGAACAAACAAACAGCAACAAAAAAAAAACAATTGAAAACTAAGAACACTAGAATAATGATAGAACTAATCTCCTACATACCAGCTGTTGTTCACTAAATAAATGAAAACAAAATATCCAGAACGAGAGAGAGAGGGAACTGAGAGGCGGAAATAGAGAGGGGATGAGCGAGAGATTCGAGAGGGGGGAGATTCGAGAGGGTTCGGGACGGCGGAGCTTCCGACAAACGGCGAGAAGGCGGCGGAGGAGAGAGGCCCAGGGAGAAGGAGAGGCGGTGGCGGATTTGCTCGGGCGGAGAGAAGGGTTCTCCTGCGGTCGGAAGGAGGAAGAGGCGGACGCGCGGTCGGGTCACGCGGCGGTGCGGCGAGGAGAAGGGGAGGAGAAAGGCGGCGGTCCAGCGGCAGACGGTGGAGAGGAAGGGGGTCGGGAGGCTTCGGGTGAAGTCTCGGCGGCTAGGGTTGTGGTCGGGCGGCGCAGATCGGCGCGCGGGAAAGAAAGAGGGAGCGGAGGAAGGGGTTCTCGGCGAAGGTGCGGACGCACGCGGCGAGGCGCTACTCGCCGGCGCTGCCGAGACCGGGGCGGCGTGCGGGGACGATGGCGAAGGCCGCTGGAGGAGTCCCGCGGTGGAGGTCAGCGGAGAACGCAGCTCGTGACGACGTTGAGACGGGCGGAGGGCGGCGCTCGTCTCGTCGGTCAACGCGGCAGAGGGCGGCTCGAAGTTCGGCGGTCGAGAACGTGGGAGCGGCAAGGATCTGCGGAGGGCGACCGGACGCGGCGGACGCTGGAAGCGCGGCGACTACACTCCGGCCGGCGTAGATAGGTACGGTGGTGGTGGTCTCTTTTTCTTTTATTTGTTGTTGGGTTTTCTATTCCCTATGGTCGGCGGCGAAGGGCGGTGGTGACGGAGCTGTTCTAGGCTAAGGGTGGTGATGGTGTCTGTAGGAGGCGGAGTTGTGTCGGGTCTGGGGTTTGGAGGTCGTGGTTGTTTTGGCGGGGTGTGGCGGAGGACGGCCAGGAGTGGTGGCAGGGACGGGTCTGTGCTGGTGGTGGCTGCCGTGGGCGGTGGTGCTGGGTGTGGAGGCGTGGTGTCGATGATGGACGGGAGGCGGATCGGGCTGGACGGGTTAGGGATTTGGGTTTAGGAATATGTAATTCGTATTGTGTCGGGTTTGTCGGCACGAGAGGGATGGATAATGTATATGTAAATAATATTGGAATAAGATTGGAAAGCGGACACGGACACGAACACGGACACGAGGCACTGCACTATGGTTGGAGGATTATCTGTGGAAAAAAAAATAATGGATGGAAAAATAATGAATTGGAGGAGTACCTGCCTATATTTATAGGATGTGGGAATTCCCAATTAGATATGGATTAGGAATAATTTAAAACCCAAAATAGAATATTCAGTACTTAATTTAAATGATTCAACAAATCAAATCTCAAATCAAATCCGATTAGATCTAATTTTAATACTTTTAGTTTAAAACCAATTCAAATTAAAATATAGATAGTTTCCTATTTATATGTATCCATGGAATCAAATCAAATTTAAATTGACACAAATATTTCAAAAATATGTTTTCCAAAAATACTATAATAATTAATTTCGAAAATTACATTATTTAAAATAAACAAATAAATAATTAGGAAAAATGTGTTTGTACAAATAATATTTACATAAATATACTTTTTCTAATATACTAAAATAATTTATTATTATAACTGCATAAATGAAAGGTTTTTCATAATTAAAATCCTAAACTTGAAAATGATAGCTAGGAATAATTTTTACATATATTATTTTGAAATCATAATAAAAATATTTTTCTAAAAATATGTACGCTCGCACATATTCGCACTCGTCGAGCAAAAAATAAAATTTTGCATACGACGTACAATACGACTACGTGACATACAGTACCAAAAATTTTAAATCCATGCAAATTAATAAATAAAAAAATAGTTAGAAATTTAGGGGTTTTACATCCTATCCAACTTAAAAGAAATTTCGTCCTCGAAATTAAGAATTAGTAGGGGGGTGAGAGGACACAAGGGGGTATCGATGGGGAAGCATAGTCAAATCAAGACAAGGGAACGACGTTTAAATGAAAATTTGCATTAGCGTCGTGATTCCAATAAGGCGAAGATAGTCATGGATTAACGCGAGAAGGAAATGTTTAAGATGACGCGCAAAAAGGAAAAGTATGGGTTCATGAAAATAAAATACATTAGAGGCCTTAAAGTTATGGTCTCTTGAGGGCACGATTTGAGAATGAATTAGATTTACTCGATTAGAAGGTCATGACAGTAATTATAGGACGAGAAGGAGGGCGAGGAGTTTAGGATAAAGATATAGTAATATCGAGCGAGAATGATCATAGTCGATAGGAGGGCTAGAAGGAGTGCTAGTATAACGCCTTCGTCCTTCTAGAATAGGTGAAGGCGAAATCATTAAGGGGTTCAAACGACGATCTCAGCGAATATGAGTACGTGATTCAAAGGCGACCGAAAAGAATTTCAAAGGAATTGTCAAGGCAGTCGTGGATGGAACTCTAAGGGACAAGTTTAGCTATGTTCCATCCACGTAGAATAATAGACAAAAGCGAACCAAAGTGCACTTGGTTGATCAGACCATTATGCACTGGTTCTGATTAGACAACATGTTAGTGGGATATCTTCCAATAACATATGTCGTGAATAAGCTCGATAAAAGATAAGCTTGCAAAAACTAGGCTACATTAGCATCATTTAGTCAAATGGTAAATACATAGGTACGAGAGATTAAGATTTAAGAAGGTAGAATGATTCTAGGGCATACAGTCGTCCTATAGTCTTTTTGTCCAAGTCCTTGGTTGGCTAGTCGAGTTAGGTCCTCTAGTTTCTAGGATCTAAATAAGCTCACTAATATAGGTCACTAGGTCAAAGGGGTTGCTAGTTCATAAGGTATTCTACCTAACTTAAAGAATTTAAACTAATGGTGTTTTGGGACAACTAACTAGTAGGGTCAATCTCTAGCAAGCACGAAAGGAAGATAAGAATAGAGATGGAAGGAAACAAGCAAGATGCAGTTGATGAGTCAAACGGTGGATAAATCAAGGAAAGAGGTCAAGTATGTGGATGAGATCCTAGACTTCTAATCCTATTCGCAGGCTTGCTTGGTACGGTAAAGTAACCAAACAATTTATGTTGACCTGCATGGGCCACCACAAAAACATGTAACGCCCCAGTCCCAAAATACGTAGGACTAGGTACATCGACATGCAGCTGTATTTATACGAAGTATACTCCAATATATGGAAGCCTCGTATAAATACATAAGCTGTAAAATGCAGTAGAACCATAACTAATCTCATCCACACAAAATAAATGAAATAAAGATGTCATATAATGAGAATAACTTTGTCTTGATACAATATGTTGGGCGGAGACAAATCCACTACCAACAAAATAAGGAAAAGTACATGAGAGAATAAATGAATTTGGCGAGCGAAGCGAAGACGATCCAAACGCAACCATCTTCGAGAAATAGCAATGAACACGGCTAGAGCGAAAGCACCTGCGAAATACAATAGCACACACCTGGCAAGACAACCAGGTCCTCAGAGGGACGTAACAAGACACATAATAGCATGCCATATAAACTGAATAAATATTGCTCAATAAATAAGTAAATCGAATTTATAACATGTTCCAATACGCACCTACTGAACGAGCGTACCATCCCCCCAACCAAACAAGGACAGGAGATGGTAAACTAATTCACGGTAACGTATCTTCCCATGCTATGAATCCAATATGGTATCTAATCGTACTATAGTGAATATGCAATAAAGAACAACCTTTGACGCATGGGCCGGGTCAGTCAGGAATCAGGACCGTACCTCCTACTGGAGATAACCGGCAATCAGGACCGTACCTCCCACTGGAGATAACCGGCTAGCAGGACCGTACCTCCCATTGGAGATAACCGGCAAAATAACCCATACATTAAAGAGTTGTTCTTCCCACCCAATGCCTACCTTGTCGTATCCACAATAGTAACCTCTATAACCGCTAAGTCAAACTAGCATGCAACCTCTATTAGCGGTTATTCCTATCGCACGGCTTATACGTACTGGTGGCCAGCCAATCACGCACTTCTGTGTTCTACATGCGACACACAACTTCGTGTTTACAACGTGTCAAGGCCAATGAATGCGACACACAAGGTGGTCCCTTAAGTCTAGGTTTAATTTGTAAGAAAAATAATACACAGCAGGAAATATAAAAGGACAGTTATGCCATGTATCACAGTTTATAAAGAAAATAATAGACATGCATGAAATATGAGCTAAAAATAATTAAACAACTAATGGCAAGGTGTCTTGCCTGGTAGAGCGCCTGGTGTGCTGCGATAATCAAGGTGGCACGATCTGCAACTTTGGTGCAATAACTTGTACAAAGAGACCTCTGATGGTGTCACGGTCGGTTCCATTGAGTCCAGAAGGGTCAATTTAGTTAGGGTTGACATAAGGTAGTACGAAATTGGGTGAACGAATAGGATTTAGGGGATCGGTTACGGACATGAGGGAAATCAAAGAATAAATTAATAAGATATTTGAAAACTAATTATAACACTTAAAACTAGTTTTTATGAGTCAAAATAATTACAGCAAAAATATTTAAATTCAAGAAAAACATTTTTAGGCAAAAATCTTAATTTTGTAAAAATATGATTTTTGGTAGAGAACTATATTTTATTAGCATAATAATTATATATTTTAAAGGCTAGGAAATGGTTGTACACAAAAATAGTTTCAGACGTCAAAACCACGCAAGTAATCTCAAGTGATGGGACAAACCCTGTCATTGAGTCCAGAATAGTCGAATTTGCTAAGGACGATATAAAAAAAAGTTTGAATTTGCAAGGAAACAGGGAACAATTGGATTTAGTTAGGAAGAATTGATTCGAATGGATAATTATATAAAGTAAATATATATAACTATTTTAGAAAATATTATATATAAAAACTATATTTTTACCAGTTGAAATGACTTAGGTAACTACCTAAAATATAGAAAAATATTTTAGAGTTAATATTATAATTTGAAAAATACAAAAAATATTTGTGGGTTAAGAGTCATATATTTAAAATACCATAAATATATTTAGGCCCAAAAATCTAATATAGTATCTAGTCACAAAATAATATAAAAATAATAATAGTTATAAAACATAATAATAATAATATTAATAATAATAATAATAATATATAGTACTGTTCTCTTTTCTTTTTCTTTTATTTGTTGTTGGGTTTTCTATTCCCTGTGGTCGGCGGCGACGGGCGGTGGTGACGGGGCTGTTCTAGGCTAAGGGTGGTGATGGTGTCTGTAGGAGGCGGAGTTGTGTCGGGTCTGGGGTTTGGAGGTCGTGGTTGTTTTGGCGGGGTGTGGCGGAGGACGGCCATGAGTGGTGGCAGGGACGGGTCTGTGCTGGTGGTGGCTGCCGTGGGCGGTGGTGCTGGGTGTGGAGGCGTGGTGTCGATGATGGACGGGAGGCAGATCGGGCTGGACGGGTTAGGGATTTGGGTTTAGGAATATGTAATTCGTATTGTGTCGGGTTTGTCGACACGAGAGGGATGGATAATGTATATGTAAATAATATTGGAATAAGATTGGAAAGCGGACACGGACACGAACACGGACACGAGGCACTGCACTATGGTTGGAGGATTATCTGTGGAAAAAAAATAATGGATGGAAAAATAATGAATTGGAGGAGTACCTGCCTATATTTATAGGATGTGGGAATTCCCAATTAGATATGGATTAGGAATAATTTAAAACCCAAAATAGAATATTCAGTACTTAATTTAAATGATTCAACAAATCAAATCTCAAATCAAATCCGATTAGATCTAATTTTAATACTTTTAGTTTAAAACCAATTCAAATTAAAATATAGATAGTTTCCTATTTATATGTATCCATGGAATCAAATCAAATTTAAATTGACACAAATATTTCAAAAATATGTTTTCCAAAAATACTATAATAATTAATTTCAAAAATTACATTATTTAAAATAAACAAATAAATAATTAGGAAAAATGTGTTTGTACAAATAATATTTACATAAATATGCTTTTTCTAATATACTAAAATAATTTATTATTATAACTGCATAAATGAAAGGTTTTTCATAATTAAAATCCTAAACTTGAAAATGATAGCTAGGAATAATTTTTACATATATTATTTTGAAATCATAATAAAAATATTTTCTAAAAATATGTACGCTCGCACATATTCGCACTCGTCGAGCAAAAAAATAAAATTTCGCATACGACGTACAATACGACTACGTGACATACAGTACCAAAAATTTTAAATCCATGCAAATTAATAAATAAAAAAATAGTTAGAGATTTAGGGGTTTTACAGGCTGGCCATATGGGACTATTTGTCCTATTATGTAAGGTCCAAAATGCCCCCACTAACCTATTCTATGAGTATTAGGAAAGGGCTAATTGGTTGGGGCTAAATTAGTCATTCTAAAGTCTCTAATCACACTAACCTTATCCATAATAATTAGTCTAACCTCTAACTAAAATATTTCTATCATGTGGACTAAGATTAATATCATGTGGGCCATGTCTAACTAGTGTGTTGGTCCCACTAGAGTCAAACTACCCCCGGGTCCCCGTTTCAAGTCGGATTGAGTTGAAATTCGAACCCGACTCAAATAACCCCAAAACAATATCATAAATAATAAAATAATATTAAAATAATTCAAAGAGGTCAAATGCAAAAATATTCTTAGGCCAAAATGATATTAAAATATCATAATCACATGGTTAGGCTTTAGGTCAAACAGTCTCTAGGGTTTCACTAGCAAAACGTCAAAACCACAAGTCATTGATTTAAATAATTTTAAAATAATTTAAAATCACCAAATATCATATCATGAATTAAATATCATTATTAAAATAATTATAAACATGAAATTTTAAAATTATCCTCATTTGGGAAACTGGGTGCTACACTTCCGCTGGCTCAAGCATTGTAATCGAGAGATGAGAGAGAGCAGAGTGACTTGTAAATGAGAAAAAAGTGAGCACGAGAGACTTATAATTTGGCCTTGCGCCCACAAATGTAATCTTGTATTCAATATCAATAAAGAGCTTCTTTTGAATAACTTGTGTTCATGTGTACTTGTTCTTAAATTCTGCTACATGTTTCAATATTTCTGGTTGGGACTTCTGTGCGACGATCCCGTCGCCGCCAATGTAATCGGCCGTTATGAAACTGCCTTGCATCTAGGCTCGTGCGGCATCACGCATTAGCGAGGACGATCGCTCCTACGGGAGCGGGGCGTGACAATCCCATGCGGCTGAGACGAAAAGGTCTTATGCGGCTGGGAAAGGAGTGATCCCATGCGGCTGAGACGAAAAGGTCTTATGCGGCTGGGGGAGCAAGGCCTTATGTGGCTGGAAATGCAAGTGCTCATGCGGTTGCGGACATGCAAGTGCTTATGCGGCTGAGTTCAAGTGGGATCTCATGCGGCTGAGAATTGTCAAGTCTTATGCGGCTGCAGTGAGTTGTCTTCATGCGGCCGGGAAATGTTAATGCGTCATGCAGCTAAGTGAAGTCAAGGCCATATGCGGCTGGAAATGAGACTTGCCGTATGAATGTTCATGCGGTCAAGTACTTCATGCGGCTGAGAGACTGTGTTTTTTCTCCACTGATCGGAGAATGATAGCCATGAAGTCCATGGCTTTAAAACTTCATAACTCCCTCATCCAGAGTCCAAATCCGAACTTCCATGGGTCAAAATGGGGGCAGAACGAAATGCTCTACAACATGAACCATAAGAACTTAGAAAATAACAATGTTAAATAGATCAAAACCTGTAAAATCCTTAAATTTCTACTTTTTTTATTTAATTTGGTACTGATTTAAAATTTTGTATTTTACGTCGCGTAGTTGTATTGTACGTCGCGCGCAAAAATTTGTTTTTTTCGAATTTGCTCGGCGAGTGCGATTATGTGCGAGCGTACATATTTTAGAAATTTTTTTCTATTTTTATATTGTTCAAATAATATATATAATAATTATTTGTATTTTACTTAAAGTTTATTTTATGCAAATAAAGATACATTAATATTGAATATATATATATAATTCCATTTTCGAAATTTATTAATATTAATATTTTATTATTCAAAAAGATATTTAAAAATATTTATTATTTTTGAAATTATTATTATTGGTATTTTGAAAAATGTATTTGGAAGTTATTGTGGCCATTTAAATTTTGATTTAATTTTTGGATTTATTTAAATATATTAACTTAATACATATAATTAAAATTTGATTTATTTAATTTGATTTTAAACTATAGGGATATAATTTAATTAGAATTAAATGGGATTTATATTTGGATTTGAATAAAGTAGAGAATTATCTAACGGAGTTTTAAACTATTCTAATTCTTATCTAACTGGGAATTCCCACATCCTATAAATAGGCAGGTACTCCTCCATAAATTCCTCACATCCACCAAATTTTTTCCACCAGATGATGTGCATCGTGTCCGTGTCCGTGCTCATCTTTTTTTTCTTCTATTATTTTTTTTGTACACATACATTATAATCTCCTTCGTGTCGACAACCCCGACACCATCAAAATTTCTATCCCTAACCCTAATCCCAAATATAACCCTAACCCTAGATTGGGACAGAACACCAATCTACCCCAATTTCGATCACCACAGGCATCAACTAACAGGCCACCCCCGCCTAGCCAGCACCAACCCTGACCTCCTCCTTCGCCCCGCTTCCCAGACTTAGCGACTCCACCACGCCACTGCAGCCCCATTAAACCCAAACCCGAACTTCGATGTCACCCTCCGTCGAACCCCGACCAAACATGCCCCATCGCCACCAGCCGCTCCACCCGATCCCATCTCCAACACATCATCACCCCCACCCATCGCCATTGCCCGACTCGGCAGCAGACCACACCCAACCACAGAAATCACCACAACCAACAACCACCGCGCGGACCCCCATCACCGTCGCAGCTACCACCAATTTCCCGATCGTCGACCAGCGGCCACCCCAAAACCCACAATACCATCACCAATAGCAAAAAGAAGAAGAAGAAGGAAAACCCAAACCATCGTACCTCCTCCGCAGCGCCTTCCGGCGTTCGCCTCGACCCGCACCCCCGATCTGGAGCCGCCTCCGCGAACTCTGCCTCGCCGAGCACCGCACTTCCCCTTCTGAAATACCGTCCTCGGTGACTGGTGGCTGCGCCCACCGAGAACCCACCTTCAGTCGCCTGAGCGCCACCGCCCCCTTTTTCTTTCCGCCGCTGGCCGATCCGACCCCGGCGAACCGCCGTCGCGTCGACCACGCCGACATGCGCGTCTGCCCCCACCCGCGCGTGCCGCTGACGCCCGAGCAGCGCCCTCCGCGTCGAGCATCCGTCGCCTCCATGGTCGGAGCCCCGACCGACCGTCCGCTCCAGATCCCCTTTCTCCGCCGAGCCGTCGACGAGCCCTTCGCCTCCCCTGGACCGGCGAGCCCCACGCGCGTCCATCCTCCTGGAGCGCCTCCGCGTCGCCGGAACCACCCGCGTCCTCCGACCCTCTCGCCCCATCTCCGTCTGTTCTCTCTCCGTGAAACCCTCCCCGAGTCCCCTCTTCCGATCTCTCTCTCTCTCCCTCTACTTTTCCCTCTCTTCCGCACGCCTCTATCTCCACTCACTGTTCTCTTCACTCTCTCCCCTTCTCTTATCTCTTTTCTTCCTTGCTTTGATTTTTTTCTGAGAAGTTGTGTTCCCTCGAAAGAGAAGAAGAACCACAGCACATTTGTTCATTGTTTTTATTATTTTATTTTTTTTGTTATTATTATTATTACCATTACTATTATTCTATTTCCTTTCTTTATAAACTCTCATTAATTATTATTATTTGTTATTTTGTTTTTGTCATATTTATTATTATTGTTTTGATTAAGAGGGTGTGTATATTCAACATTTTTATTATTTAATTATTCTTATTACCAAACAGAATGTATAGGATAAATAATTTTAAATATTATAGGTTTATAAATATTTGGCTTCCATATGTTTATTATGGTCTAGAAGTCCTGCAATAATACATTTTAAATCTCTAGTAATATTCTAAAAAAAAATTCTAGCAAAATATTTTCTTATCAAAAAATATATCTTGACAAACTTCGAGTTCAGGCTTAGAAACGATATTTTTAAATTTTTAAGTATGAATCCATATAAAATATTTTTAGGGTGTGTTTACATCTAGTTTTGCTAACCAAAGGTATTTTGATAAATTAAGGATTTGCCTTAAATGAGTTACTAGATTTTCAAACATATTTTTCTATCATATATTAATTAATAATATATCATTTTCAAATATTATAAATAGTTTCTATATCCTGTTATTTATTCATTTTCCTTGATCAACCTCTTTCCCATAACCAATCCCAATCTTCCTATCTCCTGCCAATTCTATCCTACCTTATATCCACCCTAACTAAATTGACCGTCCTGGACTCGATGGAACCATTCGTGCCGTCAACAGAGGTCCCCTTGCATAGTTGTTGCACCGAAGTCAAAGTTCGTGCCACATTGATTATTGCAGCACACCAGACGTCCTACCAGGCAAGACACCTTGCCTTTACTGTTTAATTTCTTGCTCAATATCATGCATATTTTTACTTATTCTAGAAAATATAAATTGTACTTGCAAATTATTATATTTTAGTTATATTTGGCCTAGAGTTAAGGGACCGTCCTTTATTTGTGTCGTATTCATTGGCTTGACACTTGTGTGCCACGAAGTCGCGAGTCACATATAGATACGGACTTGCGTACCGACCATACATCGGTGCGTACAGGACGAGCGTTAGGATATGACTGTTAATAGATTTGTCTAGAAGACTTAGCAGTTATTAGAAATATCGTGGTGTGGATTCGGCACGAGTAGTACATGGGGTGGAGAAGACAGTTATTAGGTGCAGGGGCTTTCACACATTATTTTTCTCTAGCTGCCATTTGTGACTCAGCCGAGAGCTAGTGCGTCGTGCACTTATTTACTTTTCTCTAGATGCCACTAGTGCCTCAGTTGAAACACAAGTGTGCCGTGCATTTACTTTCCTCTAGCTGCCGTTAATGACTCACCCAAGAGCTAGTGGCCGTGTATTTATTTACTTTTCTCTAGATGCCACTAGTGCCTTGGTTGAAATGCTAACGCACCGTGTTTCTAGTCTCGAGAGCCCTTGTGTGGAACGTTGTCTTCAAAATGCATTTTCACATAGAATGGTTAAGGACCTTTATTTGTGTAGTCACATATACTTTCCTGTTGAGCTTTATTTAATCAGTTATTGGCATGATATTATGTGTCTTATTACGTCCCTCTGAGGACCTGGTTATCTTGCCAGGTGTGTGCTATTGTCTTTTTGCAGGTGCTCTAGCTTTAGCCGTGACCATCTCTATTTTTTCGAGGATGATTGCGTTCGGATCGTCTTCGCTTCGCTCCATGTATTTTGCTCTTACTTGTTGGTAGTTGATTTGTCTCCGCCCAACATATTGTATCAAGACAATTCATTATCTTTGTATGATATCTTTTATTCATTTATTTTTGTGTGGATGGGATTAGTCATGGTTCTACTATATTTACAGCTTATGTATTCATACGAAGTTTCCATATATTGGAGTGTACTTCGTATGTATACAGCTGGCATGTCTACGTTTCTAGTTCTACGTATTTTGGGACTGGGGCGTTACATGTTTTTGTGGTGGCCCATGCATGTCAAGATAAATTGTTTGGTTACTTTACCGTACCAAGCAAGCCTGCGTATAGGATTAGAAGTCTAGGATCTCATCCACATACTTGACCTCCTTCCTCGATTCCATATTCGAACTATCGTTCGACTCATCGACTGCATCTTGCTTGATTCCTTCTATCATTATCCTTATCTTTCCTTCGTGCTTGCTAGAGATTGACCCTACTAGTTAGATGTCCCAAACACCCTTAGCTTAAATTCTTTAAGTTGGGTAGAATACCCCACGACCTAACACACCCTTAACCATTAAAGGAATACAAATAGTATTAGCTAGACCATATAGACTAGAGAAAATTAACCTATTTGGCCAACCAAGCCTTGGTCAATAAAATCGTAGAATGATGGTATAGGAATAAAACAAGACTTAGATTCTCATGACTCTTAGACTATTTATACTGGTTTTATTTCATCTACCCTCGTGCCTATGTTTTAATGATGCTAATATAGCCTAGTATTTGCAAGCTAATTCTTTATCGAGCTTGATCAAGGCATATGCTATGGAGTGGCCACTCACTAATATATTGTCTAATCAGAACCGGTGCATAATGGTCTGATCAACCAAGTGCACTTTGGTTTGCTTTTATCTATTGTTCTATGTGGATAGGGACATAGCTAAGCTTGTCCTTTAGAGTCCCATCCATGACTGCCTTGAAAATTCTTTTTGAAATTATTCGATCGCCTTTGAATCACGTATTCGTATTTGATAACGCCTACTTTGAACTCTATATTGCTTTCGCCTTTACCTATTTTAGAAGGACGATGACGTTATACTAGAACTTTCTCTAGCCTTCCTATCGATTATGACCATACCGTATTATTTTCTATGATCTAGATCGCAATTTCTTACGGCATGATTTTGTCATTGTTTGTCCCCATCGATACCCTCTTGTGTCTTCTCACCCCCTATTAATTCTTAATTTCGAGGACGAAATTCTTTTAAGTTGGGTATGATGTAAAACAACTAAATTTCTACCTTTTTTTATTTAATTTGGTACTGATTTAAAATTTTGTATTTTACGTCGCGCGAAAATTCATTTTTTTTCGAATTTGCTCGACGAGTGCGATTATGTGCGAGCGTACATATTTTAGAATTTTTTTTCTATTTTTATATAGTTCAAATAATATATATAATAATTATTTGTATTTTACTTAAAGTTTATTTTATGCAAATAGAGATACATTAATATTGAATTTATATATATAATTCCATTTTCAAAATTTATTAATATTAATATTTTATTATTCAAAAAGATATTTAAAAATATTTATTATTTTTGAAATTATTATTATCGGTATTTTGAAAAATATATTTGGAAGTTATTGTAGCCATTTAAATTTTGATTTAATTTTTGAATTTATTTAAATATATTAACTTAATACATATAATTGAAATTTGATTTATTTAATTTGATTTTAAACTATAGGGATGTAATTTAATTAGAATTAAATGGGATTTATATTTGGATTTGGATTTGAATAAAGTAGAGAATTATCTTACGGAGTTTTAAACTATTCTAATTCTTATCTAACTGGGAATTCGCATATCCTATAAATAGGCAGGTACTCCTCCATAAATTCCTCACATCCACCAAAATTTTTCTACCAGATGATGTGCATCCTGTCCGTGTCCGTGTCCATCTTTTTTCCTTTTATTATTTTCTTTTGTACACATACATTATAATCTCCTTCGTGTCGACAACCCCGACACCATCAAAATTTCTATCCCTAACCCTAATCCCAAATCTAACCCTAACCCTAGATTGGGCCAGAACACCGACCTACCCTAATTCTGATCACCAAAGGCATCAACACACAGGCCACCCCCGCCTAGCTAGCACCAACCCTGACCTCCTCCTTCGCCCCGCTTCCCAGACTTAGCGACTCCACCACGCCACTGCAGCCCCAAACCCGAACTCCGACGTCACCCCCCGTCGAATCCCGACTAAACACGCCCGATCGCCACCAGCCGCTCCACCCGATCCCATCTCCAACACATCGTCACCACCACCCATCGCCATTGCCGCACTCGACAGCAGACTACACCCAACCACAGAAATCACCACAACCAACAACCACCGCCCGGACCCCCATCACTGCCGCAGCTACCACTAATTTCTCGATCGTCGACCAGCGGCCGCCCCAAAACCCACAACACCATCACCAACAGCAAAAAGAAGAAGAAGAAGGAAAACCCAAACCGTCGTACCTCCTCCGCAGCGCCTTCCGGCGTTCGCCTCGACCCGCACCCCCGATCTGGGCCGCTCCCGCGAACTCCGCCTCGCCGAGCGCCGCGCTTCCCCGTCTGAAACACCATCCTCAGTGACTGGTGGCTGCGCCCAGCGAGAACCCACCGTCAGCCGTCTGAGCGCCACCGCCCCCTTTTTCTTTTCGCCGCTGGCCGATCCAAACCGACGAACCGCCGTCGCGTCGACCATGCCGACGTGCGCGTCCGCCCCCACGTGTGCGTCCCCTTCTCCTTGAGCGCGCGCCGCTGACCCCTGAGCAGCGCCCTCCACGTCAAGCATCCGCCGCCTCCATGGTTGGGGCCCCGGCCGACCGTCCGCTCCAGATCCCCTTTCTCCGCCGAGCCATCGACGAACCCTTCGCCTCCCCTGGACCGGCGAGCCCCGCGCGTCCCTTTTCCTGGAGCGTAAAAACGAACCCTTCGCCTCCCCTCCGACCCTCTCGCCCCATCTCCGCCTGTTCTCCCTCCGTGAAACCCTCCTCAAGTCCCCTCTTCCGATCTCTCTCTCTCTCCCTCTACTTCCCCCTCTCTTCCGCACGCCTCTCTCTCCACTTACTGTTCTCTTCACTCTCTCCCCCTCTCTCATCTCTTTTTCTCCCTTGCTTTGATTTTTCTCTGAGAAGTTGTGTTCCCTCGAAAGAGGAGAAGAACCACAACACATTTGTTCATTGTTTTTATGTTTTATTATTTTATTTTATTTTTTGTTATTATTGTTATTATTATTACCATTATTATTCTTCTATTTCATTTCTTTATAAACTCTCATTAATTATTATTATTATTATTATTATTTTGTTATTTTGTTTTTATCATATTATTATTATTGTTTTGATTAAAGGGTGTGTATATTCAACATTTTTGTTATTTAATTATTGTTATTACCAAATAGAATGTATAGGACAAATAATTTTAAATATTATAGGTTTATAAATATTTGGCTTCTATATGTTTATTATGGTCTAGAAGTCCTGCAATAATACATTTTGAATCTCTAGTAATATTCTAAATTTTTTTTCTAGTAAAATATTTTCTTATCAAAAATTATATCTTGAAAAACTTCGAGTTCATGCTTAGAAACGATATTTTTAAATTTTTAAGTATGAATCCATATAAAATATTTTTAGGGTGTGTTTACATCTAGTTTTGCTAACCAAAGGTATTTTGATAAAGTAAGGATTTGCCTTAAATGAGTTACTAGATTTTCAAACATATTTTTCTATCAAATATTAATTAATAATATATCATTTTCAAATATTATAAATAGTTTCTATATCCTATTATTTATTCATTTTCCTTGATCAACCTCTTTCCCATAACCAATCCCAATCTTCCTATCTCCTGCCAATTCTATCCTACCTTATGTCTACCCTAACTAAATTGACCGTCCGGGACTCGATGGAACCATCTGTGCCGTCAACAGAGGTCCCCTTGCATAGTTGTTGCACTGAAGTCGAAGTTCGTGCCACATTGATTATCGCAGCACACCAGGCGCCCTACCAGGCAAGACACCTTGCCTTTACTGTTTAATTTCTTGCTCAATATCATGCATGTTTTTACTTATTCTAGAAAATATAAATTGTACTTGCAAATTATTATATTTTAGTTGCATTTGGCCTAGAGTTAAGGGACCGCCCTTTGTTTGTGCCGCATTCATTGGCTTGACACTTGTGTGCCACGAAGTCGCGAGTCACATATAGAGACGGACTTGCGTACCGACCGTACATCGGTGCGTACAGGACGAGCGTTAGGATATAACTGTTAATTGATTTTTCTAGAAGACTTAGCAGTTATTAGAAATATCGTGGTGTGGATTCAGTACGAGTAGTGCATAGGGCGGGGAAGACAGTTATTAGGCGCAGGGGCTTTCACACATTTACTTTTCTCTAGCTGCCATTTGTGACTCAGCCGAGAGCTAGTGCGCCGTGCACTTATTTACTTTTCTCTAGATGCCACTAGTGCCTCGGTTGAAACACAAATGTGCCGTGCATTTACTTTCCTCTAGCTGCCGTTAGTGACTCACCCAAGAGCTAGTGGCCGTGCATTTATTTACTGTAACGCCCCAGTCCCAAAATACTTAGGACTAGGTACGTATCCATGCCAGCTGTATACATACGAAGTACACTCCAATATATGGAACCCTTGTATGTATACATAAGCTATAAAATACAGTAGAACCATAATAACTAAATCTCATCCACTAGACAAATAAATGATATAAAAGCAACTTTGAAATGGTCATGTATACAATCGTTGGACGGAGACAAAGTCCACTACCAACTATCTCAAATAAAATATACATGAATTGATCGATAAAATAACGAGACGAACCAAGCGCAATCGTCTTCGAAAGAATGGAGAAGATCACGGCCTTGGCTAGAACACCTGCAAAATCACAGAAGCACACACCTGGAGAGATAACCAGGTCCTCAGAGGGACGTAACAAGATACAGAAAGAACATGCCATATGAACTGAATATAAATGTACCATAAAAATAAAGATAAAGTAAAAGCGTCCAAATAATAACACGGCTTAATATTTCATCATCGAAACAGTAGGCTACCTCTACAACCAAACAAGGACAAGGGGTAACTTACTATTCCACAATGCGACATTTTCCATGCCATGATTTGGAACATAAATTTGCTAAGGTCTCCTAACCTTTCTAGTAGGCAATTTAGAAGACATCTCGATGTAATGGCAGGTGAAAGCTGACTCCCCTAGGACAAGGTAACAACTCACAACATGCACACGTCAGTACCAATACTATTAGCCAGCATAACTCGAGGCTAGCGGCCCACGTGACCCATTAGTCCACATAGCTCGAGGCTAGTGACCCTCGCGACTCGACTACCGTAGTACGCAGTTACTACGGGTTTTTGGAATTGGGGTAGCCCATACATTCAACTGTCTTCTCCCTCCCAAGGTTACTAACAAAAGGTAGTTCGCTAAGACTAGGTCCATATGCATACAAAAAGACAAAAAGGAAAAATAAATGAAAAGCAATAAAGTGAACTAAAAATAGCAAGTAATGGATCCAACTGAAAATAGAAAATAAATGTGCAGTAAATAAATAAATAAAGATGCATCTAATTATAAACAGTAAATAAGGCAGGGTATCTTGCCTGCGGGTGGTGCGAGAAGCAGCAAAATCAAACAATTAGAATCGTCAACACGAAAGTCAAAATCCAAAAGAAGCTTCGGATGCTGAAACAAACATCACGAACGAGTTTGGAATAAAAGATATGCCTAGGAAATGCCTGTCCAAAAGTTAAATTCTAGAACAGGGGCAAAATCGTAATTTCGGGTCAAAACGATGTCCGCCGTTGGACCCAATTTGCACCGAAATACGTGCCAATATCTATGGACTCTAAAGTCGTCAAACTATATGTCTACAGATTTGTTTTGATGAGATAAACTCAATGGTATGTCCAATTTTGGATTCCGGTGGGCTGTGCACAAAATCGCCCGTTGAGTGGGATTGTGGGCCCGCCAAAATAGCGTTCCGATCAATGGTCTCAGAATCGACCAAACTTGGCTCACAGGACCAAAAAAATATTTCGAGTCCAATGGCATAAGTTTCATCGCGATATGATCGAGTGTGCACAAAGTTGTGACTTAATTTGCAAAGGGTCAATACGGGGTATCTTGACGGATACGCATTGATTTCGTCGCGCACATGCAACGAAATCGGGTTCCGTCAGTTCCCACACGTCGACAACATCCACACGCGTCTTTCGATACGAATAGTGTACGACCACGTCGCCCGGTTTGTCGGGACGCACGCCGTATCGGGTATTTTTTCACTTTTGAAAACAGAATTTTATTTTTTTCTTGAAACTTTAACAACGTGTAACTTTCTACATACTAGATAAAAAGTGAATCCAAAAGGTGCGTTACAATCTCAGTTAGGTTGTCTTTGACTGCCTTCAATTATTTTTTATGAAAGTTTAATAGACAGCAAGAAAAGTGGCCGACAAGTTGGTATTTTACGACAGTTTTTAATATTCAGAAAAGTGGTTTTTTTTCCAACTTCGTCTCGATTTTTCGAGAAAGTTGGATGGCCATGTCAAAATCCACCTAGGGGTCTTGAAGAGGGTCAAGTATACTTTCCAGAATATTTTACGGATCGAAAATCGGTGCTACGAGTAAAAAGTTATGCCGTAGGAAAGTGGGGTACCTAGAGTGGAAAAACTGCTCCGTGGGTGACGCGGGGTAGACTTCCGATGCTCCGTTCATCGCGCACAAAGCTCCGTTGCTGGTGAAACGAATTCGTAGACGAAGAGGGTATGATCATCCTCAACTTTCGTTTTGGAAGATTAGGGTTTTGAGGCTTGTGGAAAACGTTACATATAAAACAAATTAGATAAAAAAAACCTAACACTACAATTACTAATACTATTAGCCAATGGCCCACTCACGAATAACTAATCGAGGCTTGCTGCTGTACGCAGCAAGCATGGAAGGGTGGGGCCCGCCCCTTTAAGGGGTGGGTTGCTGTCATTACCACATTTCTAGTTTGAGGGTAAATTTGTCATTTTTGGGGTAAATAAAATTTATTAGTATTAATTAGAATTTATGGGAAGTTTTAGAAATTATTTTGGATTTATTTGGACTAGTTTGATTTTTGGCTAGTTTTGACTCATGTAGACCAACCTAGGAACTAACCCTAGTTATTGGGCTTGGTTAGGTCAAGTGACCCTAGTCTAACCTAGTGTGACTCAAGTTAGTGGTTAGGGATTCATAGAGCTTGAATTAAGAATTTTAGAAATCAAGTGATTGATAAATGGCTTGTGGTTTCACAAGTCATTTTGTGACTTAGCTAGATAGGACTAACTAAACCTAGCTCAACCCCACCCTAACCTATATGGCCGGCCACCCTAGTTGAACCTAGGGATTCCTCCATTATAAATACTCTCCTAGTTTTTAGGACTAGCCACTTTTAAGGTTCTTCAAAAGTTCTAAGGAAAGAGGTGAGTCCCATCTTCCTAAAATCATTAAAAATCCATTTTAAATCCTTTTTCCTTCAAACCAATTCCATTAGGACCTAAAATTTATCCTCTTGCTGCTGGTATGAGTTATTTGCAGGGAGATATCAATTTGTGGGACTTGGTGGCTTGAGGAGTTCTTTCCTTTTGAAAGCTTTTCCATTCATTGTGCATCAATAGGTATAACTCTCAATACCCCATTTAATTCCTGTTTAAATCCATTTTAGGAAGGCCCTAGCCCTACCCCTACTGTAAGATAGGCTAAACCTAGGGTTCGAGTTCGTTTCGTGTCCGTATCGGACACGTATCAGTCTTGTTTGTAGGGTGTTCGACAGAATGCCTCTGAGAGATCAACTTTGCTGTCTTTTAATTCTGATTGAATAGGATTGTAGATCATTGTGTGCTCATTGATTTTTGTGAAGGAGCCATGGTCGTTTTGTGTCTGTGTCGGGTGCAAATCAGCCTGGACACGAGTGCGTGCACTGGCTCGGGACTGGGTTGCTTCCCCTGCTACTCGGGGCCAACAACTCGCTGGACACGGCGACTCAGGCCATGCCACTTGGCGTGAGCCATGGGGCCATGACTGACATGAGGCCCTCCAAGTTGGAGATGCTCTCGTGTCGTGTCGGATGCGTTCTCCAGCCCGTATTGGGTTTGCACTGTCTGTACAGCCGAGTTTTTGTGCACTGATACGGGTTGTTTGACACGACACAGGGACACGTCGACCCAAAACAGGGTGACACGTGGGTAGCCCTATGAGTGGCGAACCTAGGTTTGTGGACACGTGTCTTGGGTTGATCTGTGTTGTGTACACGAGACTCGTGCACACGTGCACGAGGACACAACACATTAGGCATTGTCTTGTGTACTGTTTGTGTGGACACGTTTGTGTCTAATTTCAGGGACACAAACAACTTGTGTAGCATGCAATAAATGTATATTTATATTACCAACCATTAATAATTCATTTTGATTAATTTGTACATGTTTCCTTCAAATACCAAGTTAGGACTGTTATGTACATATCAGATTTTCCAGTTTTCATTAGCTAACTATGTCAATGATTTAACCTATCTAAATGCTGTTAACTGTTTAGTTTCAGTCCCTAATATGTTTCTCCTATAAGTTATCTACCTGGGTGCAAGTTTTGGGATGATTTTGTTGAGTTTTGAATTCGAATCTTGATTTCAAGAGTTGGGCTGTTTCAGGAAGTCTGTGATTGAATCCTGAGTTTTCATTGATGTTGAGAACTCAATTCTGAGTTCATAAGGAACCTGAGATAGGATTTTATGTTTAATTTCCTGTACACTGGTAATTTTTGTCCACTGTTTTGATTTCCAATTGTTCTTAAATTGATTGATATCATGATTACACTGTTGGGATATGTTTAAATCTGAGAACTTCAATACATGCCACTGTTTTCCTGTAAGCCTTAACACACATTTCTTTACTGTTTGGGTTTCTGCACACCTGCACACTCACACACATGATTCCTCCATGTTTTATGTTTTCTGCACATTGCTTCATCACACACACACACTTGCACTGCATATTTCCTGCACACACTGTCACCTATATTTCCTGTGCACATGACAACACACACCCACAGATTCTAGCATTCACACACACACATGCCTCTCTTTTAATACATATGTATGTATATGTACTATGTAAATATAATTTATGTATATATGAATATGGATATGTATGTAATACATGCATATGTATGTATATCTATATAGGCATACAATGTATTGAATATATATATGTGAGTAATGTGTATACAAATAGGTGGCCTACTCATTGTGTATTTAAAATTAGTCTATATATATATATATATATATATATATATATATATATATATATATATATATAATATATATATATATATATATATATATATATTATATATATATATGTAATATATGTAGTTGTATGTATATATATAATATAACTAATGTGTGTGCCCAAATATATATAAGTTATAAATATGTTGTGTGATATATACATATAGTTAGTCTATATGTTATGTATTCCTATATTAGCTTATATAAATAGGTCAATATGTGTAATGTTTTGGATGTAGATAATATCATGTGGTCATATGATTTATAGTTTGGCTTATAGGCATAGTATAGCCTATGACCTATGTATGAGTCTGCTTGACCTAGTTTAGCCTAGTATAGACTAATGTAGACTAGTTTGACCATAGTTGACTTAGGTTTGACTTCTTGGTTGACCAGGGTTGACCAAGAGTTGACTTTGACCTAGTGTGACCTAGACTCTGTTTGCAAAAAAAAAAGTATAAAACTTTATTGATACAAACTGTAATAAAGATTACAAGAATTCTGGGAAAATTACAACTGTAGGAATCCAATCTTGATGGCGATTGCTTTATCCCTTGGACGATGTGAACTTTGAAGACGAAGCCTTTGAAGTTGAAAACAACTCTGAAAACTGAAGGCAAAAGCCTTTGAAATTGAAGACAAAAGTCTCGGAAGAATGTAGCAGCACTTTGGCAAGAACTCCTGAACTCTCTGATTTCTGATCTCTGATCTTGATCCCCTCAAATGAAGACTTGAAACTCTATTTATAGAGTTCTGAAAATAACTAACTTTCAGTATTTTGGACTGCGCAGGATAATTTGCACAGCAATTGATTTGCGCAGCATTGGTTTGCGCAGGCAGTTACTGGATCATGGGCCAACTATCTGGGACACATGGCATCATTTGATTGAAATGCGCATGATCATGCACAGACAGTTGCCACATAATGAACAATTGATGGCATGAATGCCACGTATCTTTTATCAATTATGTTGATAGAATGCGCAGACTTTGAAGTGCGCAGACATGATTTGCGCAGACTCAGACTGCGCAGATATGTTTTGCAAACTAAGTTTGCGCAGGATTGGATTGCGCTGCCAGCTGTCCGCCGCCCTCGAGCACTGTGCGGCACAAGAAACGAACAGTCTCCTTGTTCTTCGTACTGTCAGTTGTCAGAAAAGATTTGATTTGATTTGGTAATGATGACTTCTGCCACGTCAGTCTGCGCAACTGGAAGTCTGCGCAAAGTAAATTACGCAATCGGATTGCTGCGCAATCTGTTTCCTGCACAATTCATCCAAATGATGGGTTTTTTGATTTCTTTACTTTATTGATTGATGCAACTTGATTTTTTGGACCTACAAGACCCCCTTCAAAGTTTTCGAAAGTTGATTTGATTCAAAGTTTCGAAATACTTTGAATTTTTGATTTTTGAATCAAGTTGCGCATGATGATGAGCTGTCTGCGCAAAGTAAAGTTCCCCCAAATTTTAGGCGCAATCCATGGCGGCCGTTTCGTATTTCAAAGGCTATAAATAGCCATCCTTTCATTTTTTGACTCTTTACTTTACCATTTCGAAAAAACTTTCCCTGAGCCTTTACTGTCTTCCAACTCCGACGACTTGCTATGGCGCCCCGACGATCTAACGCTGCCGCCGCCGCCGCCGCGAAGGGAAAAGCTCCTGCCGAGTCATCTGAAAGAGTTGCGCGGCGAGCATCTCGACACGAGTCTGCGCATCCTGCTCTGATAGGTAGTTGAACCAATCGAAAATCCCTTTTTAGGGTGTTTCGACTTCTTTTGATCTTCGAAACTCATCTCTTTTTAGAGATGAGTTCAAATTGCGCCACCCTTTTAGGGTTTTTTGGTTGCATCAACTGTTAGCCTTCATTTTTATGAAGGCTGAAATCATGCGCAAACTATCGATTTGTGCTAACATAAAGTCAGCGCAATCAATTGATTTGCACTGGATGTCAGCGCAATCGATTGGTTTGCGCTGGATGTCAGCGCAATCGATTGGTTTGCGCATACTGATGTCAGCACAATCGATTGGTTTGCGCATACTGATGTCAGCGCAATCGATTGGTTTGCGCGTCTTGTGAGATACGCAAACTGATATTTGCACAATCTATGTCAGCGCAATCTGAGAATTGTGTACTTTAATGTTTTGTTTGTCTGAAAAGATTCTTTGACTTGTGCTGATCTCTATCTGTTTTTGATGCAGTTGAAACAAATGAGGATCCGAACTATGAACATTTTGTGGGAACTCTGTCTGAATCCAAATATAAAGAAGATCTTTCTCATGTTCATTATCCTCATTATGATCTGCCGGCTTCTCGTCAAGCTATACTGACATCCCAAGATAACGAAACTTTAATGTGTTTAATGAATGGACAGCCATTAGAGTCAGCGGATGCCGTCATCCATAAGAAACCTTTATTCCTGTTTGGAGATGCCTTTGAAAAAAATTTCTTAACCTAGGCCAAGGATGGAGGAGATGATAGTCCACCGGGAAGATAGATCATTCTTTATCCCTGACATTTCCCGTTGCCTCCCTTTATCGCGGTATGCTCATGCAAGCTACCCAAGGAAAATGGATTGGAACATCACTCCTCTCCAGGATGCCCGTGCAGGAAAGATTTTTGTAAAGAAGGTTAACGGGAAGGATATGTTTTATAGTTCTTCTGACAGATACAGTGTCCTGTTAAGGGGCTTAAGACCCAGCTGCATCCACCGGAGAACTCCTCCCTCTGATGCCCGTTAGAACCCCTATATTCGCAAATGAATTTGCGAAAGAAGAAGGAAAATACCCTGAACAGGATATCAGAATGACTGGATTAGTGAATCCAGATTATAAGCGATGGAATTGTATTGCAAATTGGATTCTGACAGCCTTCCGGGACAGACTCCAACAGATTAACCTGTATCAAGCAGTGCATGCCACTGTATATGGCTTCGCTCCTAACCCTCATATGTTTTTGGCCTTGGCTGAGCGATACAATTACAGGACAGGAACATTTATGACCCCGGGTGGAGAGATGGGGTTTGCACTCCATGAGATGAAATACATCTCATACTTGCCCATGGCGGATGCTCCGTATGAGGAGTTTGTTCCCACAAATGACGAGTTAGAGAAACTCAGAAAAGAAAATACAGAAATGGTAGCAGTATTTGAAGAACTGCTATGCCACTACAAGATTTGTTCTTTATACTATAAGAGTGCTACGGCTAACACCTGCTATTCCGAATGGTTGCCGTATTTGTTCTTAAATCATATTGAAGAGAAGAAAACCAAGGAAAATGACAGATGTTACCCTAATTTTTTTAGACCCTTGAGTGACACAGAAGTCATGAAGATAATGGAAGAAAGTAAATATTATGATAGAGAAATGAAGGATGATTACCAATGTCCACCTTTAAAGAAAGGTGACATTTTGGAGAGTTTTTTAAGAATGGGTTACAGACCCATGTCCAAAGAAGCCCAGTTAGCAGGGTTTCTGACACACTGGCTCAGACGATTCGTGGTCCCAGGATCTAGTGCAGTGGACCGTTTCCATCGCGGTGTACGTTTTGCTGCCGTTAAGCTAGTCTTCGGTTATAAAGTTGACTTGTTATCAGCAATGACATGCAGATTGAATGCGAGTCTTCGTTTGTATGTTGACTCGATGCTGAAGGCCAAGGGAGAAAAAGAATTCCCTCGCCTTGAACTGTCGTACACATACCTCTTTGGATGGTTGCTTCTTCACTATCCAACTTTAATGGACCCTGGTATGGGACCAGTAGATGGTAGCTTCTTGCGCAGATATTCTCAGGGTAAATGGAAATACACCTCTCTGACTGAGTGCAGATTTGTTTTGAATTTGAACAGAGGATGGAATTTCTGTTGCGCCCCTCTCCCTGCGGTCATGACCAGATGCCACTAAACATGGTAGATTCAAAGCTGCAAACCTTAAACCGCGTAGCCTTTGATTGGTTGAAGTCAATTCGACCATCTCATTTAGTATACCGGTTCGAAGACGAATGCTACTTGGAACCATACCTCCCTAGCCGATTTGCCCGACAGTTTGATATGACCAATTCCATGTAGGAAATGCAATCACTTGTCTTCAGGGCAAGGGTTTCTTGATTGACGGGGCCCGAGCTTGGGCCTACTACAATGCTCGTGACACCAAGGCTACCTTCTCGATGCCACCAAAGAACACTCCTCAAGGGCCTCGGATGCTCTTCACATACTCGGTATTTTACACATCTGCAAATACTTTTGTCGAGAACTTTAATCTTGCTGATAGTTTTGCCACTGCCACAAGATTGAGGAGAGGAAGAATTGCTCTATCAGTCCCTATAATGAGGAGGCGCAGGAACCTGCAGATGTACCTCTGGAAACTACAAGGGACATTATATTCCCCCAAGAAGTGAATGCACCACTTCGTGTCTCTTTGAAGGTGGGTAAATCTCCTGCCAAGAAAAGAAGAAGAGAAGAGCCTCCTGCTCCTGCAGCAAAGAAGAAATTGGTCCTGGATCATTCTTCTGAAAGAATCACTACAAGATCTCAATCTCGACAGCTGGCCGAAACACAAGAAGTTGCCACTACTCCAACCTCCGTGCAAAAGCAAGCAGGGCCAGAAATGTAGAGAGTCCTGTTAGGCCTCACAGAAAGAAAAGAGTCGTCACCAGAAGAGTCTTGGAAGAGTCTTCTTCTAGACAACTCTTGACTTCAGTAGACGCTGCTGCAGGATTTCTCATGGCATCTCCTACACCTGCATCTGAATCAGGGAGCAAAACTCTCGAGGAGAATGAACAAAGGGGAGATTTTGCCCCAAGAACTGAGATTGTTGCCCAACCCCATTCTCCTATTGCAGAGACTACTCAACCTCCTCCTACTCCCAAACTCTTCGTGAGGAAGAAGACCGGAAAATGATTGCAGCTCTGGAAGGTTGCAGTTTTAGCTTACAAGATCAGGCTACTACTAGCAGTGGTAATGTAGCAATAGAAGCAGGAGAAGAAGAAGATGAGGAAGATTCTTCATCTGAAAATGTCGATGAATATTTACAAGATCCTGACAAAGAAAATGAAGAGCACAGATCTCTTAATACTGCCGATGATACTTTAAATCCTAAAAAGGATATTGAAGCGGAGGCGTCTGCAGAAAAGGCTATCAATGTTGAGATAACAATCTCCTGAAGAAGTAGCTGATGAAGGTGTGCTGCAAGAAAATCCTGCCAGCGATCCTCAAGGTATAAAACGAGATTTAACAATCCTTTCTTTTAAATTAACCGATGACTAATATCTTTATTTGTAATTTTTTTACAGATTTTGAGACTCTACCAACACCTCCGACGGACTTGGCTATGGTGCCTATTCCAACAGTGGTTGTTAGTAGTAGCCATCACTTATCTTGCGGTTCTGAAGCGGGCAGCAGCCAGGCTGTTGTAGCTGAGACTACTTCTGTTCCACGAGAATCCATTCCAATAGGAAATGAACTTGTTGTTAGAACAAATCAAGGTAAAATTGCTCTTAATTTGATCTTCTTTGTTCATCAATAATCAATTTAGTAAAATAATAATTTTACTTCTGCAGAAGATCAAGCAGGAGGAGCAACCAGTTCTACTTTGGCACCCTTATTTAAAGAGCCTGTTGTGCAACCTCCAAGAATCGAACAGCCTGTTACACCGTCTTCATCAGGAGTAGCGGCGACTCCAGAAACTATGGCTATCAATCAGCAAGTGGTACAATCATTTACCAGATGTTTCTTTGAGTCGCTTGGATCTCTTGTCCGTAAGATGATAGAGAAGGAAGGGGCTGACTTCATCATGGTCAGGAAACCTACTTCTTTCTTGATAAGAGCCATAAGAGACCAAGGAGATGATGCTCAAGCCACTCTTCTTGAACATATACTGAATGAATTAGAAGTCTCCATCCAGAAATATAAAGAACTTAAGAGGAAAGATATAGACTCTCTAGTGCAGGCTGAATATGAGTGAATGGCTCAAGAAGCTGATATAGAAAGAGTAAATCTTCTAAACCTTTTAGAAGCTCATTCCGCAAAGTCAGCTGAATACAATTCTAAAATAGAATCAGTTACTTTGGCGGCTGAGAACAAAGGACAAAAACTCGATGCACTGAAAGCAGAAATTATTCGCCTTCAACAAGAATTTGAAGAAGAAACTGCCAGTCAGCGACTTATGATTGAACAGCTCAATGCCCTAATTCAGGAGAAGAGTGAATACGAAGAAACTCATAGTGCTGAGATTACCCGCAGGACAATAGACATGCCTATTTTTAATGAAGAAAGTGGAATGGAAAAAGCAAGAATGAGGGTAAAATCAACTTATGAAGAAGAGCTGCAGATACTGAA
>JANAVB010015266.1:0-40997 GCA_029216955.1 Iris pallida
GGGTCCATCCTGATCTTGCCCCAGACATGATACTGCCTGCAGCGCGCTCTGTTAAGGGGAAGAAAATTAAGTTGTGTCGTATGATTTCTACATCGACCGAAGACACTCTGGTTTCCACTCGCTCGGCTCACAAGCGAGAAGATAACCAACTCCAAAAGATTAGGTACTTCCGCCTGCTGCTGCCACCGCACCTGATACATCAGAAGTAGGCCCATCCCAAACTCTAGCAGCAGATAAGTAGAAGCAGAAGGAGGTTCTCTTTGACAAACCTCTAAGGAAAGACTCAGCAGTGGGGTCGATTAAGCCCTGTAATTTTGATATATTAGAACAGCTTGCCAATACTCCCGCTACTCTTCGAGCTTCTTCGTCTCTCCAAAGAGACTCGGAACGCCCTCAACGAGGCTTTGTAGAACGTCGACTCGTTCCTCACCCAGGTGCAACCGCCCAATGAGGATCCTATCGCTTGCCTACATTGCCATAATATGGTCGAGGTGATTCCTAACATCACCTTCACTCAGCAGGATTTGTTGCTGAAGAACAACTGACACATTAGACCCCTGTATTATACAGGAAATATTGGTGCCATCAAGGTCGATCGCATCCACATCGACCATGGATCCTCCTTCAGCATAATTCCTTGGAGTTTACTAAAAACCTTGGGGATTTTGATGCATCGGCTGACCGCGTCAAATACTAGAATCAGCGATTTCAATGCTGGAAAGAGTGAGCCCTTGGATATGATTCATCTGAAATGCCAGATAGAGGATCTACAAACAGATGTGACTTGTTATGTCATTGATGCTGGCATAAACTATAACATGCTACTGGGTCGGTCATAAATACATGAGTACATGATTGTGCCCTCCACTTTCCATCAATGTATAAAGTATGTGGCTAGCGATAGGACCATCAAGACAGAGTTCGCCAATATTGACCCATTCCGAGAATTCAAAGCGTACTGTACTGATGTTGATCTATATAAATCAGTCCCCTGGGACGATGAGGCCAACGATACAGCTAATGAGGCAAAAACTACAGCGAAGAGCGCAGTTGTTGCCGAAGAACCACTGAGGTTTTGACTAAAGGGGAAGCCTCTCCAAACATCAGTGCCTCTCATCATCAAGCTTTGAGGGAAGGCTCCTGCTTACTCATCCCCGACGGCCTCAGCCGCTAGTCAGGGGCCTATTCGGATAAAGCTCCCCCAAAGAGGCTCAAAAGCAGGCATAAGGTCGCAAGAATCTCCGGCTCCACCTCCCTTGATAGTCAAACTGAAGCGGAGTCCTCTTCCACCTTCTTCTATGGTAGCCCCGATTCTCACTGATGAAGAGTTAGGGGACTATATGTGCGCCAATGCTGATGCGTACTCTTTAGATGATATAATCCCTTTGGATAAAATTTTGTATTTCATTAATAGAAAGATGTCTTTGAATTACTCTTATGCACATTGGAACACTAGATATTTCTTAGATAATGCTCTATATATATTGCAAACACAAGTGACAACCGCTAATCTGGCAAGCTGAGTTGTCTCTTTCCGAGATGCTTACTTCCGAGTACCAGCTAAGAAGAAAGATAAGGAATCCATCATCTTTGATCGGGTAGAACATCCTAAAAGACCTACTCTCGCAGAACTGAAACATGACAACGGCAAGATGCAGCTCTACCGTTACACCGCTCAAGCCAAACAACTTATCCAGAAGATAGGCTATGACTTGACCAGCGACAATGGTCTGAATTATGGCAAAGGCCGATGCCTTCCTTTACGACTTCGTGCTCCAAAGGAAAAGGCTTAAAATTACTACCAGCACACTCGTCGGGGGTTAGGTTATGTTACACCACGATAACTTCGAAGAGTTCGGAGCAAGAGGTCATGATGCACTCTCACTCATTTGATTTCTCAACCTGGGACTCTGATGCAGTATCGTCCAGGCCTTCAAGAAGATATTATCAGTCAATATGGTCTCTGCAGATCTTCAGTCGAGGATGAAGACTAGATGCTAGAATTCTTCGAGGATGAATATTAGGCTCAACGCCTAGGATCCCAATGGAAGTGGCGCTTCGAACATTCCACCAAAGACGAGGTCATTCAAGTTGACCTAGGAGATGAGGCTTTGCCTAAACCCATCTTCATTAGCAAAAGCCTGACTGAAGAAGACAAAGAATCTCTGATATAACCTATCCGAGAGTAATTGACATTCGCTTGGAGCTATAAAGACATGCCGGGTTGAGACTCGTAAGTTGCAATGCACTGACTCATCGTCCTGCCCAACGCTGAACCTGTTAAACAGTAATGGCATCGCTTTCATCCCAACATTGTGGATGCTATTAAGAAAAAAGTCGACAAACTCATGGACAGTGGCTTCATTCACGAGGAACAACATCTAGATTGGGTGGCCAACATTGTTTCTGTCACTAAGAAGAACGGAAAGATTTGAGTCTGCAAAGACTTCAGGGATCTCAATTCGGCCTGTCCAAAAGATAAGTTTTCCCTTCCGATCATCAACATGATGATTGATAATACTTATGGCTTCGAACGTATGTCATTCATGAACGGATTTTCAAGCTATAACCAGATTAAGATGTTCCCTGAAGATGAAAAGCATACTTCATTCCAGAATCTAAAAGAATCAACTGTTACACAGTGATGCCTTTTGGTTTGAAGAATACGGAAGCGATTTTTCAGCGGGCTATAAGCACTATATTTTGTAAATACCTCCGAAAAATGCTGGAATGCTATATTAATGACATTATCGTTAAAAGTCGAAGGAAAGCCAACCATCTAGAGGACTTGAGGACGGTGTTCGACTTGATGCGGACACATCGGCTAAAGATGAACCCAACCAAGTCTTTCTTGGAGGTTTTCCATGACAAATTCTTGGGCTTTATCGTCACAGCCAAGGGTATTCATATTGACCCTGAAAAGACTAAGGCCATTCTGGATATGGCTCTCCCGAAGAATCTGTGTGAGCTTCGAGGCCCGTAAGAATGCTTGGCATATATCAGAAGATTTATAGCAAACCTCTCTAGGAGATGTCAGCCATTCACTGAGCTAATGAAGAAAGGATTTTCTTATGTATGGACCGAAGAATGCCAGCGCGCGTTCGACGACGTCAAGACATATCTCACCAGTCCACCAGTCCTGGTAGAACCAATCGTCGGAAGACCCTACTATACGTCGGATCCATAGACCATTCTCTGGGCGCTTTGTTATCCCATAAGAGCAACGAAGGACACGAACATGCAATCTACTATTTGAACAGGACCATGATTGGCACTGAACATCGGTATAATCCTATTGAGAAGGAGTGTCTTGCGCTAGTCTTCGCCATCCAAAAGATGTGCCATTATGTGGCTGGATAGACAATTCACGTCATCTCCATAGTCAATCTCCTTAGAGTCCTTATGACCAAACCAGTGGTGCTAAACTAACGGTTAGCCATATAGAAAATCCTTCTAACGCCTTATGACATGGTATTCGTCCCATAAAAGGTGGTTAAGGGTCAAGCATTGGCTGACTTTTTGGCGGCACATCCTGTATCAGAAACATTAAAGCTCTACAATGGTATCCCTGACGAAGTCCTAGAGTCGAATACGATCACAGACCATCCCGTCTGGAGGATGTTCTTTGACGGTGCCTCAAGGACAGGACCCAAAGGCAAAATCATCGCAGGGGTCGGAGTAGTCCTCGTCACTCCTGATGGCCTAGAAATCTACTGAGCATATTTCCTCATGGAGTCATGCACCAATAATGTTGCTAAGTACAACGCTCTCATCATCGGGCTCCAGCTTGCTAAACAGTTGGGGGTCGACTACATCGAGGCCTACGGTGACTCAAAGCTGTTTATCAACTAGGTTCGAAGATAATATGAGATTCGACATGAAGATCTGATCCCTTACCATCAGGCAACAATCGATATTATTTCTACTTTTACTGGATTATTTATAGAACATGTACCTCGATTGCAAAACTTGTAGGCCGACGCACTCGTCGGTCTTACGCTTCTCTGGCAGCTCCCGTTGGAACCCAGTACTCCGTCACAGTGATAGGTTAGGAGCTAGTATACTTATATTAGCTACTCTGTAAAGGTCGACACTAATGTTGACGTTCAGGACTAGAGATTCTCATTCATAGACTACACAGTCTACCGGAATCCCACCTGAAGACCAAAAGGAAGCTACTTCTATCAAGAGGCGCTCGCTTCGGTTCTTCTATAACATAGCTACAAAAATGTTGTATCGTCGTTCATACGACGGGCTTCTTCTTCGATGTTTATCCAATAATGAAACAAAAGAAGCACCCCGGGAGGCACACGACGGTACCTGCGGAGCTCACCAGCCTGGTCGTAAATTATAAGACCGACTACATCGCATGGGATACTACTGGCCCACCATGATGGCAGATGCTGTGGATTATGCTAAGCAGTACCGGGTATGTTAGTTGCATGCTGACTTTATCCATCAACCTACTGAGTTTCTACACCCTGCCGCTTGGCCGTTTGAGGCATGGGAAATGGATATCATCGGGCCGATCAGTTCTCCATCCTCCAAAGGATACTAGTTCATCTTCGCCATCACCGACTACTTTTCCAAGTGGGCGAAAGCAGTGCCACTGACTAAGGTAAAAACCTCGAACGTGATTAGCTTTGTTAAGCATCACGTCATCTACCACTTTGAAGTTCCTTAAAGGATTATCTATGACAATATCCCTCAGTTTGTAAGCCATATATTCCATCGATTCTGTGATAAGAATCGGATACAGAATGTAGCGTCAACAACCTACAATCCTGCAGCGAATGGACTAGCCGAAGCATTCAACAAGATGATCATCAAGCTGCTCAAGAAAGTCGTGTCTTCCAATAAGCGCTACTGAAATAAGAAACTCGGCGAATATCTATGGGCTTACCGTACCACCGTTCGAATGCCCACAGGGAACTCACCATTCTTTCTTGTCTACGAGAGTGAGGCGATACTACCTTTGGAGATCCAAATTTCGTCTCTACGAGTAGGAGTCACCAACCAGCTGACAGACAAAGATAATCAACGTCGTCGGCTGTAGGAGTTGGAAGCATTGGACGAGATGTGTCTGCTGGCTCAACAATGTATTGAACTATATCAAGCTCGAATTTTCAAGGACTTCAACAAAAGGGTGGGTTCAGAAAAGAACATTCCAAGTGGGTGACCTCTTCTTATTAGTTCGAAGACCGATGGTAATAACCCACAAGACAGCTGGAAAGTTCGAGCCCAATTGGGAAGGACCGTTCATCATAGAGATAGTCTACTCCAACGGTGCATACCGACTAGCCAAACCTAATGGCGATTTGCTAATGATGTCGATCAATGGTAAATTCCTAAAGAAGTACTATGTTTGAAGTATAAATCGACATATATTTCCACATCCCCCGTGGGTGTTCATGAGTTCTATTAATGAATTCATCTTTTTCTCATTTTTTTCAGTAGAAAATATTTTACGTCCATATTACCTCTAAGTTGTTTTTCTATACCCAACAAAATTTATGCCTACCATGTCCATATTACCTCTGAGTAGACATTTCTTTCATGACAAATCTCGGATTTTTATAATTATCTATAGAATATTTCACATCCATACTACCTCTGAGTTGTTCTATACACCCATAGAATCTATCCTTACCATGTCCATATAACCTCTGAGTAAGAAAAATTCTACCATAAGATGTTCCGTGTTTACCATGTCCATATTAACTATGAGTAAACACCCCATCCCCAGCAGAGTTACCTCCATCCCATCATGTTAAGCCTACATCTGAGGGGATTCTTACTGCTATAAAAAGTTCATAGTAAATGGACAAGTAAAGAAACAAAACTTAGATTCTTTCATTCATGAAGAAAAGTTCTTCTTTCTTTACTACAAAAGGGCTCCCCAAAAGAGAGGATCAAAAAGATGAAAAACATCAACATTGCGACGACCAACGTATAAGTTCTTTAAGACGGGTCCTCAAAAGGAAAATCTGGGGCCCAACCAACTCTTTGGCTCGACGCTCTGCCTCTTGTCGTCTGGCAGCCTCATCCTTGAGCTAGAACAGGTTCTGGCATGCGAGGTCTAACTTGGCCTGACAAACACCGATACTTTCCTTCTCTCGAGCTAAGGTCTCGGATTGTTGGCGAAGGAGCCCCTGCTGGTCTTTTGACTTCTCCATCTCACTCTCGGTGAAGGCCAAAGTCTTTTCCAGCTGTCGAATCTGTTTCCAGAGGGTCTCGCACCATTCCTCCAAAGTTGTTCGACTGTAGACTTGAACTTCTTCAGCATCGGTCACCTCTTCAATCTCTGCTTCAACCTCGGCAAGCCTGAGAGTCAGAAACTGACATCTTTGTTCGTGCTGGAAAAGTTAACAGCTATTTTCTTTAGTTCCACGTCCGCCAGAGACGAAAGGTTGCGCTCAAGACCTTGAAGCTCTAAAACTGGGGCTTCTAATTCTGTCAGAAGGGCCTCTATCGCATTCGTTATCACCTCATATCCCTAATATTCGTGCAATACTACTAGCTGGGCTCTTACTGCGGACCGAGCCCGCCTAAGCGTCTGGTTATACTGCAAGACACCCTCTATACCGTGCTTTAAAGCATGGCAAATGGTGTCCAGGATGAGGTTGGCATAATAAGCATTGTCAGCAATAGCCATTGGGGTCATCAGAGATGCCACGATGGAAGGTCCCGGAGTAGCAGCAGCAGCTAATCCGTGTCATGACCTGCACCCGGAGTAGGGGCACAAGTGCGCGACAACACCCAGCCTACGCCGTAGAATCGACGGTAGAACGCTGTCTAGGTCTAATTGTCTGCCTAACAATTATAATATCAAACCTGTCGAGATGGTTAACTCCAAACGGAGGACAAGCAATGACAATATAATATACTCAATCACAATATTCTAAGAAAGATAAATGATACTGAAAGATAAAGACAACAAGATATAAAAATATCTAAAAATCCAACATAGAAACAATACAAGTCCAGAGTCAACAATCCCAAATACAAACTCTAAAATAATAACATGCCAAAGTGTTATCTGGAGACAAAGTCCAGTACAAAATCTAAACTAGCTGAGCTACCACTAGAGCCTCCTCGGCTGGAACTAATCCCTGCTGGACAAGGATCTTCCGGTTTATGCCCACTACGTCATGAGGACCATAGTAGGTGGGACACTCGACCTCACTGTCATCTAAAAATATATCTAGTCAGGATGGAACGAGCACATCTCCAACAACAGTTCCCAATAAATGACAAGTGTTATAAAATAGTAAATAGAGAGAATGTACATGTGTAATGGAAAGTACATGAAGGTAGCATGGCAAGGGTAAAATAGTAAACTAGAGCAAGAACGAAAGAACTGATCATGGCATGTACAAAAAGTGAAGATTCGTCTATCTATGTGAGTAAATATTAGCTTTGACGTGTGGCCGGCTTGGAAACTTGAACAAGGTCTACTGGCCTAGTTAATCATACGTGGAGTGTATGATTAACACTTCACAAGATCTACAATGAATAAGGTGGGTATTGGCCACATGTCTAGACTAATATTCCCCTTCTCCCGACTGGCAGAGTGGATCCAACCATGAGACGTTACGATACGGGATTCTCTGAGAAGGTAGCTAGCCTTCGTAGGAATCAGTGTCCATACAATGTACAAGGACAACAAGGAGATTTATACAAGATATACCAAGATAAACAAAGAATAACATCTCATGACGGAATTCGTAAATACCAATCCGTGTGACCAATGTGTCAGAAAACAATTACATCTACACTAAGTACAAGAAACATAGTAAATATCATAAATAAAAATTATTAGAGAATATACTCGTCTGCAAACTGGTGTGAAGTATCAACGACGTCTGATACGGCATCCCAAAGACCTAAATATGGAATATTGCATCAATATCATGTTTGAGATTGTAAACTAGTCATGCTAGTCAAATTCTAGGTCAATAGGGCATTTCTAGGTCAGTTGGTCAAATCTAGTCAACTTTAGGTCAAACTAGTCTAATTAGTCGTTTCTAGGTTGTGTGTGTCTATACACTAAGTTTCTAGGCTTGTATCTCAAGATGTTAATCAAAATAGCTAAACTAGGTTAGGATACCTTATACTATCATCTCAATATATATATATATATATATATATATATATATATATATATATATATATATATATATATATATTTTATATATATTTTATATATATATATATATATATATATATATATAATATTATATATATATATATATATATATATATGTGTATACTTACCCCAGAGCCATCTCGAGCACCAATTTGATCCTCATCCCAAAGAAAGACAACCCAGAGTCTTTTTGCGATTTTTGCCCCATCAGTCTTTGTACCTTCACCAACAAGATCATATCCAAAATTATTGCCTCCCGTATGGCTGACCTTCTTCCCAAGATCATCTCGGAGAAGCAGAGTGGCTTTGTCAGGGGGAGAAATATCCAACATAACATCATGTTAGCCCAATAGTTAATCACCTGCATGAAGCGGGTAACATTGCCATCAAATTGGACATAGAGAAAGCTTACGATAGACTGGATTGGCAATTCATGATCTGGGTCTTCAGAGCCTTCGGATTTCGTAACCTGGACCAACATCGTGTAGAGATCGATCAGCAACTCGTGGTTCTCTACGGTTATCAACGGTCAGACGGACGATTTCTTCAAATCGAGTCGCAGGGTTAGGCAAGGAGATCCCCAATCTTCTACTATCTTCATCATTAAGGTGGATGCTTTGAGTAGAAACCTTAATAAGATGGAGAGCACCCCCAACTTCCAGCAATATCATACTGCCAGCGGCTGTCCGATCATCACCCACCAGGCTTTCATTGACGATATCCTCAAATTCTCTTTTGGGGATGTCAGATCGGTGGAAGTCGTCCAGAAGACGCTTCAGAGATACGCCGGGTGCTCGGGTCAGAAGATCAACCCGGCCAAAAGTGTTATCTACACCCACTATAATTGTAAGAGAGAGCAAACGGCCAGCCTCTCTGTCACCACCTCCTTCCCCATCAAACATCCCCCATTCTACTACCTCGGTTGCCCCCTCGCGTATGGCAAATCCAACGTCGGTATCTTTGAGAACCTGATCAGTCGCATCAAAAAAAAAGTTGAGGGATGGCATAACGCCACCCTATCCCTAGGTGGCAAGATGATCCTCATCAATCACGTCCTCATATCTATTCTTGGCAGCGTGCTCTCCCCCAAGAAATTCCTATCCTCCGTCGAGAGTATCTTCAACAACTTTCTCTGGAGGCACAGCGACGACAATGACAAGCGCCATTGGGCTAGTTGGGATACCATGGCTCGTCCTATCGGAGAAGGGGGGTCTGGGATTCACTAAACTCTTCCACATCGTTAATGCCTTCTCAATAAAACTGTGGTGGACGCTTCGCACGAGTCAGAACTTATGGACCAGGTTCATGAAGGCCAGATACTTCAAGCACATCCACCCGTCGACGGCCATCTCTAACAGCAGTTCCTCTGCGGCTTGGCATCACATCCTCATCGGGCGGTCACTTACGGAACCTGCGATTCGCCTTCTGGTGGGCAACGGCGATTCATCGGCATTCCTGGAGCGCTGGGTTGGAGACACCTTGCTTCCCAACCTTCCAGCAGCCCTGAGGTACAGTACCATCATGGACTTGTGGTACCCTTCTTATAACGACTGGAATTGGAACAAAATCCTAGACTGGGCCGGGGTAGAGGCAATCGATCGCATCTGCCGTAGCGGATTGACGATCGGGTCGGAAGCAGATAAGATCGAGTGGGAGCCCATAGCTGCCGGTGCATTCTCGGTTGGATCAGCCAGAAGAGTGATCCTTGGCAATGCACCGCCATCTCCAACCATTGCAACCTTCTGGCAGACATGCATTCCCAAGAAGTGGTCCTTCCTCATTTGGAGAGCCCTTCGCAATATCCTTTCCACTGACGACTCCCTCAACACTATCGGGTTCAACCTTGCGTCAGCATGCACTTGCTGTGCCGACAGTCAATCGAAAACAGTCAACCACATCCTCAGCCAAGGGGTGCTCCCGGTCCAGGTCTGGCGAGCCCTAGCCTAGTGTTGCAGAATGACTCACGGGGGCGACAACTTCCACGACCTCATGGCGACCTAGGATTCCGCGTCCCATGGCCACCAGATTGTTGCTGCCGCCGCCACGTGGGTGATCTGAAAAAATCACAACAAGGCGAGATATGAAGGCCACCAGTACATTACAGAACAACTAATTTGGGAGACTAGTCGTCAGTGCCGTAAACGGAGCTCCCTCTGTAAGCACGGCCAATCGACTTTCTGGAGCTCTCTCTTTTCCCCGACTTAGCCGTTTTGATTTTCGTTTTTCTCTTTTGACAGTATACGTGTATAGGCTTCGATATTTTGCGCCTTATGGTATACTTGTATGTGCTCGGCCTTTTTGGCTTTCATGAATAATGAAGTGCCAAATCCCACCTCCCTAATGCAGTACCTAAGGACATATCATGGTGTTTCATTTGTCATGCAGTATACTCTCTAATGCAGTGCCAAATCCTACCTCCCATATCAAGTATCTGTTATTGAAAGTCAGACATATCATGGTGTTTTATTTGTTATGCTAAGGACAGCAGCACATTGCTGCTATACACACCCTCATATGGATTATATGTAACAAGTTTACATATATACAACTACATCTATATATATATATATATATATATATATATATATATATATATATATATATATATATATATATATATATATATATATATATATATAACCACAATTGACTTAAGTATTCATATTACAAGGTTTAACCCCAACTACCCGCAGGAAAATCTAAAAACAGAGCCAAAATGGCCACTGTCTTGCACAGGCAACCATCAAGCCCTCATATCCTGAACCTAGGACCCCCCACACTCCACATGCCTACTCCTAACCTTCCCTTTCTCTGTTGATGATAAACCCAGACCTGGGTCTCCCTCCCCTCCTCTATACTGACCCAAAGAATCTCTCCTCTTTCTAACTAGCACACAAACCCCCTCCTAACTCATTGCAGTCCACTCACATCTTCCCTAACTCAAACCCCCAATACCTGCACACATATTGTACAGGTTCCACTTGCTTGCATCTTTGGATCTGCGCATTCGTGCACAGATGGATATATGAGAACCCCAAACTCAGCTTCTCCGACCTCCTACTTCTCTTCGAGTTTCCTATTACTAAAACCTATACTACTGCCCAGGTTCTAACCCTATTACCTACTGCTACATCAAAACCTCTTGTACAACTACAGCCATACATCTCTCTATTACCTACATCTCAATACCCCTGATACTTCTCCTCTAATTTCTATTCACCTATATAGCTATATATCTATATATCTATATATCTATATATCTACATATCTATATATCTATATATCTATCCCCAAACTCCTTGTGAAGTCCCCAACTAATGCAGTCAAAGCACAAGTTCAATAGGCCCTGCTGCTAAAGCCTTGCACTGCTGCTGCTACTTGCTTTGCAGAGCAAGCCAAAGCAAGGCAGCAAGCAAAGTGCCCTGCTGCACACTGCAGTCTAAATGCCCACTGCCCACATCACAAACATGCATGCATTCATATATAACATATAATACACATATGTATATGTATATATTTTAGTGAGCTATAGTTAGAAATCACTCTAAATGCCTATCTAATGAACAACTAAGCTAACCATTAGGTACAAATCTGAAAAATAGAATCAAATTGGTCATTGTGACATTCTAACAAACACCGTAGGGTGGGTCAAAATTCGTAGTGTTCCTCAAATAGACACAAAACTCTATGGAACGATCACTATAGGACTCATTAAGACCTCAATCTACTTCCTATTGGTCATGGGTAGGGTCTCCTACATGAATGCATGAATTTCAACCATGGAAATGGAAGTTTAGAGGGTTATACCTATGTAGGAAGAAGCCAACACCAAGCTCCACAAATTTGGAGAAGATGGTTGAAGAAGGAGCTCCCAAAACCTTGTTAGAGCCTCCACCAATCCTTCTTGAGCTCCCCCAAGCTTTTTCACAACAAAGGAAAGAAGGAGGAGGAAATTTCGAAGAGGATAGAATGGAGAAAAGATGAAAATCCTAGTTTTTGTGGTGGCTGCCATTGAAGGCTTGTGGGGGGAAAGGTTTATATAGGGTCTTGCTAACCCTAAACTCATCATGACACTTAGTATTAAGTAGGAACTTAAGTAGGCTAAGTGGTTTGGATCTAATTAAGGCTTGTACTCAACTTGGTCATGACTATAGTCTAATTAATCAACTAATTGGTCAAGTCACATTAAATGGGGTCCACCCTGACTAATGAATAAGCTAGCCTACCAATAGATACAACCATTACATAAAAAAAATAAACTAATTGTGAAATGGCAAAAATATCCTTGTTTGGAAAACTGGTGGTTACAATACATGACTAGGTATTACGGCCTGGGCAGGTGGTGCCATGACTGGGACGAAGGCCATCAATGAAGCAACTACAGTACTTGTCGACGCTGTCTGGTGGATGGCTGGCTCTTCAACGGGCTTCCTTGTCAGCTTTTCGATAATTTTCGCAGTTGACGTATGGGGAGCCTCATGGACTGGCTCTGGAAAGGTCTCCGTGACCAACCCTCCAACAGTCATCTCGACCGATCCTTCAGTAGTCTCCTTAATCGGTTCTTCAGCAACCGGTTCTTCATCAATTGTCCCTTCGACCAACTCTCCGGCAACTGGCTCGTCAGTAGTCTCTTTGATCAGCTCGGTAGTGATTGTATCAACAAAATCCTCAACAACTGACTTGTCAGCAGTCTTCTCAACCGATTCTTCAACGATTTCCTTGGCCGGGCTGTCAATGGGCTCAACAGCAGCCTCCTCGACCGCTATCTCAGTGGCTACATCGGCTGGCTCCTCAGCGACCAACTCATCAGCAGTCTCCTCGACTTGTTCTTCCGTAGTCTCCTCAGTTGCCTCTTCCATGACCATGTCGACCAACTCTTCAATGGCCTCCTAAGACACTTTTAGAATGACCTCATTGACTAACTGCTCAGCTCTTCAATAGCTCGGTCGGCTAACTCTTCGACAGCCTCCGCCGTCAACCTTCCACGGTCTCTTCGATCAGCCTTTGGAAGGAATCCCTGATGCCTGCCAAGGGTAAGTCCTAGGCCGCATGATCTTTCTAACCTTCCAGTACATCTAGGTTGTCTTCAGCCCCTTCTTCAGTATAGGGAGGAGGTACAGTTGAGGGGTCCTGAGCAATGTCTTCAGTATCTTCAGTTGTTTGGTCCGTCGTGAATACGGATTCTGGAGTCATGCCATTCGCCACCGCAAGACGGATCCCAGGTATCACCATAGGCTCGTCCATAATTGGCTCCATGAAAGCTTCTCGCTGAGGTGAAGCCGCTAGCTCCGAGAAGCCCTGAGTCTCGTACTCAAAAGGAATAGGAGGAGAAACATCTCTCGAGTTGTAGAAGCATGGAAAATATCAGAATGATGCTCTATGCAGCTCGGAACAGGAGAACTCCATACGGCTCATACAGGGGCAGTCCCATGCGGTTCGGAGAGACTCTCAGTCTCATGCGGCTCAGAACAGGAGAACTCCATGCGGCTCATACAGGGGCAGTCCCATGCGGTTCGGAGAGACTCTCAGTCTCATGCGGCTCGGAGTAGGAGAATCCATGCGGCTTACATAGGAACAGCCCCATGCGGTTCAAAGAGTCTCCCAGCCTCATGCGGCTCGGAAGTATATGCGGCTCACAAACGACCAACAGAGAGATGCGGCTCGATCAACACCACGTGTCCCCGTGGGATCCCTTCACACAGCTGGCCATCAAGTAATGGTCTTATTTAATGCTCTGTCGTAATTTGACAGCTGACGGCTTTGGCATAAAGTGCCATGATGGTCCGGTCGTAATGACAGGCTCTTCGGAAACAGGAGAAAATCTCTGACACGATCCAAGATTGCCACGTGGCTACTCCCATGCGGCTCAATTGAAGAACGGCTTCATTCAGCTGACAGGAATCATCTTCCTGCGGCTCACCAAGAAGCCATCCCATGCGGCTCGCAAGTACTATACCTATGCGGCTCACTGAGACGCTGTCTCATGCGGTTCATGGATATCATGTGGCTCTGGCAGGGTCCACCATTAAGACACGTGGCAGAGATTCAATTACCCCCATGACTTGACAGCTAGTAGCAGGGTGATTATGGGATGCGTGGTTTTAAATCAATCAGAGATTTACTAGATCCCAATAACCATATTTAACGTTATCCTCACAATTAATGAGATCAGGGCATATCACTCGTGATCAAGCCAATGGGACACGTGGTGAGAGATCCAAGCTTGACACAACCAATCATGAAGATTTAAAGCAATCAGCATTAATTATTCACAGGATTTAATACTAGCTACATTTATGGCCCAGATCCTTCACGCCTAAGACTAATGGCCCAGATTGATTAAACATCAGGCCGCCGCCCCTTTGAGAATAGGTAATCATCCAAACCCTAATGATGCCCTCACTCCTATAAATAAGCAAGGTGCCATTCCTTTACGAGAGATACAGAGAGACTCCTCCAATAATCAGAGAGAAAATACACAGAGAGAGAAGCCAGAAGAGTAATAGAGGAAGAGCAAGAAGAGCATTTCTTCATCAACGCCAACCATCTCTTCACAGGAGCCAAGGCTGCATACCGATCGTCCAAGGAGTAAGGCAGGGCTGTCGTCGCCTTCCCGAGCCTCTATCGTCACCCTCCAGAATCTAAAATAAACAATTGTACTTAGACTGCTGTACCTAGGTTTTCGTCCCTAGGCTTTCTTTGTACAAGCGAGTTTGTAACGTGAAGTAAAAGTCCGGTCCTCCGATAATTGTTCTGTTCTTTTATATTTCATGGCAAACACGATGGCAACTCTGCTGGGGACAAACTTCTCCATGGCTGAGGAGTTGGTGATGCAGTCGGATGCAGCCAAACTTGGCTCCACGCAACAAAAGATGGTCGTCCGCTTCGACCAACAGGCGTTTGAAGAGATGCTCTCCGAAGGAAGCGCTGGCCCGATCCAGAAGCGCACCCGTACGACGAAGGCTTACAAAGAGTGGAGGCCAAAATCATTTGCTCCTCCCCAAGCCCTCGACGGGATACCCTCTGTTGCTCAAGACGGCGAGAAGGTCTCTTCTGCGGCCCCACTTCAGACCGTAGACAACTCTGCTGTCCCCAAGTCCGGCAGAAGAAAATACTATGATGCTGGACTTGCAGGGGCAGAGAGAAACTCTATGCGATCCGAGCCGCATAAGGGTATTAGCCACAGGGAGAAAGCTCATGCGGCTGCATCCGCCAGCCGTATGAAGAAAACTCATACGGCCATATCTGTCAGCCGCATAGCTTATGCGGCTACAGTTGCCAACCACACGGATGAAGCTTATGCGGTTACTGAAGTCAATCGCTTGTAGAAAATCCATACGGCCATAATTGCCAACCGCATGCGGCCAGCCTACACGATCGCGACTCCTACTAATCGTACCAAAGCAACTCCTCCGGCAGCTAAAGACAGCCGCATGCAGACAGCCTGCACGGTTCCCAATCCTAGCCGCATAGCGACCGTTCCACGCTCCTTTCGATCAGTCTTCGACCGTCTCTCATACAGTCCTGACCCTGATGGGTCTCTGGATGATAAGCCAGACTCTGTGGTATTCAGCTTAGACTCTTCCTATTACGTACCTGCAAGTGCTAAAAGAAAAAGTCTAGGGCAGCGCGGGCTCATCAAGCCCAGTCAGCTGCCCCAACCTCTGACTATCAGGGCGTCCCGTTGACTATCACGCGGGCCTCTGATGGGAAGTTGTATAAGACCGCTCGAGTCCAGCCCTCGGCGGCAAAAGGACAAAGTGGTTCCTCTAACCTGCGTGAGGCGATCCTCCACAAGCGCAAGGAAAGAGAAGGGGCTTCGGTGTGCAAAGAGTCCTCGCTTGGACGTCACTGCACCCAAATCATCGTAAACTGCTGTTGCAACAACGCGGCAGTGACGGAAGACCGGCCGTCAGTCTTCCAAAGACTACAGCATCCGAGCTCAGAGGACGAGGGCACCTCCTGTGGTCTCCTGCAACTCTGCTCGGAAAGTCCCCGCTGATGGAAGGAGGAAGAAGACGAATGTTTCCACCCTGAAGACCTCAACCACTGCGACAAAAAGACTGTCGTCTAAGCGAGTGCCCACCACCAGACTGTCGTCTAAGCGAGTGCCCACCACCGGAGTTTTCCAAGGAACTCGCTCTAAGACGAAATTGCTACAGTGGGAGGTTCGTCGTCCATAATGCAGGGGATTGCTGGGGCTGGGGGTAGCACCCCTCCGAGCCTCCACAACAATCCGATATTTCAAGAAGACGAGCCAAGGGTGGCAACTCTCCTATCGGATACAACAAACCTCGACGTCCCCGACGACATCCACAACTCCCAAGACGAGGCAAACTCGAAAGCTGGGGTTACTGTTCCTTCCGAGTCTGAATCAGAAGGGAACATACCCACATACCCTGATGACTTCTCCCTACAAGAGTACGATTCAGAGGGCGCTTCCTCCACCGCTTCGTCTATCTCTACTCATGTGAAGACGGTATTCATGACAGACAGCAACCAAGGTGGTTCTAGTGATCGCCAGCGCATCGACAATCTCGAAGCCATATTACTTGCTTTGATCAAGTCTGTAGACGAGATTAAAGCGGTCCTTCCAACTCTGCAAGGAGGGACGCCTGGCCAAACAAGCTCGGGTCCCGCGGTCAATGCGGACTCGAATTCGGCGGCACCGAACCCAGGCAATAATCCTCCAGAAACAACGGCCCCCACCGCCATGGACGAAGCCCGCGAAGTAAGAAGAGAGGTCCAAGAGTCCGAGCCATGTTTCACGCCCGAGAAAACTCTCAAGACCTCAGAATACGGCAACCATACCCGGCTGCATGGAGGGATGTGCCCTTCCCACCAAGATATAAACCGTTCAACATCAATCCCTATGATGGCAAGACCTCGGCGAGTCGGTACATCACTTACTTCGAGGTCACCACGGACCATCTACCCCACGATGATGCTATTCTCACCCGACTATTCGTCGGGGCATTGGAAGGAGTCGCCTTCGACTGGTATCGCAACCTGCCGGACAACTGCATCCACTCCTTCGCCGGCTTCAAGCACATATTCTTGGAGAGATTCTACGAGGTAGGGCAGGACGTCACCATGTCCACCCTCATGGACGTCATCCAAGGGGAGAAGGAGCTGACAAGGAACTACATTGAGCGGTTCCGCCAGACCGCCATGAAGCTGCCCTCCGGAAATCCAGATTCCTCTTTAATTGAAATTTGCCAAAAGAGACTGCTTCCAACGATCAGTCTCTGGATGGGCGAAAGTCAATTCAAAGATTGGAAGACGTTCATCATCAGCGCCACAAGCGCCGAAGAATGATTGAAGAAGGCTCGCCAACTGGGATTGTACATCTCGGAAGGAGAAAACAAGGGCAAGCGTCCCAACAACGATAATGGGGGTAGCCCCTCCAACAATCGGGATAGCAAAGAAAAATAGGCTATGGTGGCCGATACAGCACAAAAACCTGAGCCGAAGCCAGCTGACAAACAATGGCCGCAAATCACTTACTCCTTCGAAGACGGTCACGTCAAGCCCATCTTGGACATGCTCATACAAGGGGACAGAATTCAGCTTCCTCCACCAAGACGGGAACCGCGGCCGGCAGAGATGGAGAATCCAAAGTACTACCATTATCATCGCTATGTTCATCATGCTATACACGATTGCTACCAGCTGAAACGGTACATCCAAAACCTCATCGATTCGAACGCTCTGGTCATCGATTTCGAAGAGGTAACCGTGGCGGCCAATATGGTATCCGTACAATTCGACAGCTTTCCTCCGACGGAGACTCAAGACGGGGTGATCCCCGTCCTTCTAGCGACAATAGAGATTACCAATCTCACACCATCTTCCACCGACAAGAAGAAAAGTAGAAAAGTCAGGACCTGCCACACAATCTCGGCAGACAACGAGGAAGCTACAGCCGTCGTCACGCGGTCCGGAGCGTAATCCCAACCTGTGGTTGACAATCCAGCTGAAAATCATCAACCCACTACAACTGATGCTCCGAGACCGGCTCAGCCTTCGACGACCGACAAGCCTAGGCCGAGGGAGACTCGCTTCGACAAATCCCTCCGAAAAGAGGCAGCCCCAGGACTAGAGAGGCCCTACAACTTTGACATCTTAGCGCAATTGGCTTACACACCGGCCAAGCTGTCACTGTACGAACTCCTAAGGCTCTCCAAGGACGTTCGTATTGCATTAAGCGAAGCACTCCAAAATGTCGATGTCTATCTGGCTCAATCCAACCTCACCGGGGAGGACTCACCCGTGGATCTCCAAGACAGTGCCTGCACGGGAGCAATGCCCAACATCGTCTTCACTCCGCAGGACATGCTCATCAAAACCAACCTACACAATCGCCCGCTATACTACACGGGATACATCGACGACGTGAAGGTGGATCGGATGCACATAGATCCTGGCTCTTCTATAAGCATCATCCCGAAGGGTCTACTACATCATCTCCGTATCCCAATGCATCGCCTGACACCTACAAGCACCGCCATCAGCGATTTCAATTCGGGCAGGAGCTACCCTATTGGGAAGATTCGTCTGAAGTGTCAAATTGGCGACCTCCAATCCGAAGTCACCTGCTACGTCATAGATACAGACACTTCTTACAACATCCTCTTGGGGCGTCCATGGATACACGATTATATGATCGTGCCTTCCATGCTGCACCAGTGCTTCAAATATGTCAACAAACACGGCTTCGTGAAGACAGAATTTGCTGACATCGATCCCTTCAAAGGGGTCGAATCTTACTACTCGGACTCCTGCCTATACGAAAAGTCGAAGAGGCACCTTGATGAAGGAAATAAACAAGCTGGTACCGAAATGGCCACAGGATCAGAAGAGCCTCTGACGATCCACCTCCAAGCTCGCAAACCAGGCAAGTCCGCACCCCTTATGGCCACTTTGCGTAAGGACGCGATCAGTCTCTCGGCACAAGAGGAACAGATGATAATCCAACTGCCAAGGTCCGGCCAAGTGCCGAGACCCACAACGGGGCCATTGACAATCAGACTACCGAGAGTCGATCAACCCCAAACGGAGAAGCTCAATCCCTCCGATAGGCCACGGACGATACGCCTTCCCAAGAAGGGTCGTCACCCCGATGCGAGGTCTGACACTTCTAGCGAACCGACCACTCCTCGCTCTACATCAAATGCCAAACTGGGGGTCGCTAGTCTGCCAACGACTCCACGCTCTGCTCCATCAACTGAACCACTGACAATCAAGCTTCCCAGGTCGTCCTCTCAGTCTTCATTCACACAGGGGGTAGCCGAAGAGGAACCAGAGTTAGCCAAGTATGTGGCCGCCCACACTGATGTTCCCTCCGCAGATGATGTAATCCCTCTAGAAAAGATACCTTACTTCATCAATAAAGGGTTACTTTGAACTACACCGAGCTCAATAAGCTATGTACAATATATGCTATGGAATACGGTATAGGCACTCACCTACACACACAGGTGACAATTGTGTACACCGCGATCCAGCTTACTCCAGTAGAAGACGCTTACCACATAATCGAGGGAGGGGACCATCCAATCATCTTCGGTCGGACGAACAACCCGTATCCCTTCACCATAGAGGAAGCCGACCTCGGGTCAGATGCCGGAAGACTGCCACTGTATCTTTATAGCCCCCAATCCAAATATCTCATGCAGAAACAGGGGTATGATCTGGAGACGACGCCAGGTTTGAACTACGGCACTGGGCGATGATTACCTTTGAAGCTGCCAGTCCCAGCGGGCAAACCACGAGACTACTATAGCAAAACTCGATGCGGGTTGGGGTATGTAACGCCTACTACGACCCCTGAGAGTTCAGATGAAGAATGCGACTGGCAGTCACATTCAACCGGGTCACCAACTTCGGACTCGGATACCAGCATCGGAGATGTGTTCAGACAAGTCATGACAGTCAACATGGCATTCGCCGACGCTTATGAAGAAGACGAAGACATCCCCGAAATCCTCGAGCTAGAGCCGTGGGCCCAGCAATTGGATGCACAATAGGAAAAGTAGTTCAAATAGAGAGAACCTTCTACTGAAGATGAGGTCATACAAGTGGATCTCGGCAGCAAATCTTCCCCAAAACCGATCTTCGTCAGTAAAAGCCTAGCAGACGAAGAGCGAGAATCGCTGCTAGAACTTGTCAGAGAATACATTGATGTGTTCGCCTGGAGCTATGAAGACATGCCAGGGTTAAATCCCGACATTGCTCTTCACAAACTTAACATTAGGCCAGATGCGAAGCCAGTCAAGCAACAATAGTGACGCTTCCGTCCAGGCATCATGGACGCGATAGAAGTCGAAGTCAACAAACTAATATCCAACGGCTTCATTCGTGAGGAGCAACATCCCAATTGGGTCGCCATATAGTACCCGTCCTCAAGAAGAATGGAAAGATTCGAATCTGTATCGACTTTCGCAATCTGAACGAGGCATGCCCCAAAGATGAATTCCCCCTTCCTATCACAGACATCATGATCGATAATACCTGCGGCTTCGAACGTATGTCATTCATGGATGGCTTCTCGGGGTACAACCAAATCAAAATGTCTCCTGATGACGAAAAGCATACATCATTCCGAACACCAATTGGCACATACTGCTACACAGTCATGTCTTTCGGTTTAAAGAATGCTGGCACCATATATCAAAGAGCCATGAGCATCATCTTCAGAGACCACTTATGCAAGACAGTGGAGTGCTATGTGACGATATGGCCGTTAAGAGTCACTGCAAGGGAGACCATCTGCAGGATCTAAGGACGGTTTTCGACCTAATACGAGCGCACAATTTAAAAATGAACCCTACGAAGTCCTTTCTGGGCGTATCCAGCGGGAAGTTCTTGGGCTTCATCATCACGGCACGAGGTATCCATGTAGACCCTGAGAAGACGAAAGCAATCATAGAGATGGGTCCCCGAGAAATCTCCACGAACTCAGAGGCCTCCAAGGGAGGCTAGCTTACATCAGGAGATTCATTTCTAACCTCTCCGGGCGATGCCGACCGTTCACGTACCTCATGAAGAAAGGAGATCATTCGTATGGGACGAGGAATGTCAGCGTGCTTTCGACAGCATCAAAGAATATTTGTCAAATTCTCCAGTCTTGGTGGCCCCGGTTCCTGGAAAACCATTTCTGCTCTATGTACGAGCAATGGAACACTCCCTCGGGGCTCTGCTGGCACAAAACAACGATGCAGGCCATGAGCAAGCCATATTACCTCAGCCGAATGATGATTGGGCCAGAGCACCGATACACCTCTGTGGAGAAGGAATGCCTCGCCCTGGTGTTCGCCATTCAGAAAATGCGATACTATGTCACGGACAAACGATACATGTGATCTCACGAGTCAACCCTCTCAGGGTCCTCATGAGTAAACCAGGGGCACTCAGCTCTCGCCTCGCTACATGGGCAATATTGCTATCCCTTATCATATGATCTTCGTCCCACAAAAGGCAGTCAAAGGTCAAGCCCTGGCAGACTTCTTAGCAGCCCACCCAGGCTCGGAGCCCTCCAGAATATATGAAGAGATCCTAGATGAGGTCGCCGACTCGCATGCAACCTCTCACGAGGCTATATGGCGAATGTTCTTCGACGGTACTTCGAGGATCGGACCTAAAGGCAATATAGTCGTCGGAGTCGGGGTAGTGCTAGTCTCCCCTACTGGATTGGTGATCAATCGTGCTTATTCCCTCATAGAACCCTGCTATAACAATGTGGCCGAGTACAACGCTCTGGTCATTGGCCTCCAACTTGCAAGAGAGCTGGGGGTAGAATACCTTGAAGTATACGACGATTCCCAACTAATCGTCAATCAGATCCGGGGCTCATACGAGGTCCGCCACGAAGACATGATCCCTTACCATCAAATAGCGATTGACATCATCTCGTCATTTGAGGGGTTCTTCATCGAACATGTCCCCAGACTCCGAAATATCGAAGCTAATGCCTTAGCTGGTCTTGCCGCTTCCCTAGCAGTTCCGAACTATGATCGCCAATCAGTGGATGTGATAGGCCACGAACTGGTCTGTCCCAAGAACAATATGCAATTCGTGGCGAGTTATTCCGCCCAGACGATCGATGATGCCCCAGATTGGAGACAACCATTCATCGACTTCGTCGTCTACGACATCCTGTCCGAGAACCCAAAGGAAGCCACTTCCATCAGACGGCGTTCTCTCAGATTCTTCTACGATACAGAGACGAAAATGCTGTATCGCCGCTCCTACGACGGATTACTGCTTCGGTGTCTGTCAAACGCAGAAGCCAAAGAAGCCGTACGAGAAGCTCATGATGGCGTCTGCGGGGCCCACCAGCCCGGTCCTAAATTACAAGACCGCCTTCGACGAATGGGCTACTATTGGCCCACGATGGTGGCAGATGCGGTAGATTATGCTAGAAAATGCAAAGCCTGCCAAGTCCATGCGAACTTCATTCTCCAACCATCCTAGTTTCTACATCCGACAGTGGCATCCTGGCCATTCGAAGCATGGAGAATGGATATCATTGGTCCAATCACCCCACCTTCCTTCCGAGGACATCGCTTCATACTTGCGATCACTGATTACTTCTCCAAATGGGCGGAAGCTGTCCCACTCGCAGAAGTTAAGACTTCAAACGTGATCAGCTTCCTTAAGCATCACATCATCTACCGTTTTGGACTGCCCCGAAGGATCATCCATGATAATGGTCCGCAGTTTGCAAGCCACGTATTCTATCGGTTTTGCGATAAGCACCGTATTCAGAATATGGCTTCGACACCGTACAACCCGGCAGCGAACGGGTTGGCAGAGGCATTCAACAAAACAATCATCAAACTCCTCAAGAAGTTTGTCTCCTCCAACAAACGTGACTGGAACGAGAAGCTCGACGAATACTTATGGGCTTATCGCACCACAGTTCGAACAGCCACCGGGAATACACCATTCTTCCTGGTGTACGGGAGTGAGGCAGTCCTCCTATTGGAGACTCAGATCCCCTCACTACGTGTCGCCCTCACACATCAATTGACGACAGACGAAAACCACCATTGCCGGCTACAGGAATTGGAGGCACTAGATGAAAAGCGCATCTTGGCTCAGCAGCGAATTGAGCTATACCAAGCACGCATCTCTGGAGCCTGCAATAAGAAGGTCAAAATCAGAACATTCCAGGTGGGTGATCTCGTTCTGCCAGTCCGAAGGCCGATGGTCATGACTCACAAGACCGCCGGCAAATTCCAGCCAAAGTGGGAAGGCCCATTTATCATTGAGGCAGTATTCTCCAATGGTGCTTACCGCCTCGCAAAACAAAATGAAGACTTGCTCATGTTGTCCGTCAACGGCAAGTTCCTGAAGAAATATTATGTCTAAACGATATTCTCTCCAGATTATTGAGTCATGTACCTGCTGGTACCGCTGAACTCACATCCACAACATTTCAGATTATCGAGTCATGTACCGGCTGGTGCCGCTGAACTCACCTCCACATTCCCTTCAGATTATCGAGTCATGTACCCGCTGGTGCCGCTGAACTCACACTTTCTCAATATTCTAAATTACCGAGTTATGTACCCGTTGGTGCCTCTGAACTCACATTCCGGTCACTCTTTCAGATAGTAAGTTACGTATGTATACCTCTGAACTTTCTTCCTGGAAGAGATCCCTCACGATCCACTACCCGCACTCCCAGTGCACAAAAAGGGTAATCGATCCACAAATTTTCGAAACGGCCATGTCCTCATTACCTCTGAGTCGTTTTCACCTCCACCAAAAATAAATCGCCCCCTCGCATAGAACTTCCACGTCCTCCTACCTCTGAGTCGTTCTATGTACCCCCTCTTCATTGAGCCCACTCCTGCCATGTCCTCATTACCTCTGAGTGGGAAGGCTCCGTCGAAGAAACCTTCATGCTTGCCATGTCCCCATTACCTCTGAATAAGTATGTCGATTCCCTTTTAACCTATTATCTGTACCCACAACCGGAGTACGACAAGGATAATAGGTCCACAAATGTCCTCTGTTGACCACAAATGTCCTTTGTTGACCACAAATGTCCTCTCTTGACCACAAACGTCCTCTGTTGACCACAAACATCCTCTGTTGACCATAAATGTCCTCAGTCGACCACAGATGCTGTATCGGATCTCCAGTACGCGCCTATCCCTTCCCTATCATGCCTGAGAGCCCAGCTGCTCCTTGGCATTCTCCTTAATATCAAAAACTTCTATAGCTGTCTTATCGTGAAGTCGTTCTAGGTATTCATCTCCAAAACTTGTTACTCGTACCTAAAACCAAGATACGCCCAGGGTGACGGGTCCACAAATAATCCTCCAGCAAGTCCAATTCCACAAAACCGCAAGTACAAGAAAGAGAAGATGAGTTGAAACATGTTCATTCATTCAAAACTCAAAGTGCTACATCATTTAGGATCACATCCTTTACAAAATCAAAACAAAAAGACGAAAAAGAAAACAACAGCAAAAGAAAAACAGAAAGCTGATCACTGCTCCGGGGCACATAACGCCCTGAGACGGTCCGTCAGCAAGGCAACCGACCGCTCAAACCTCTGGGTAGCTCGACGCTCCGCCTCTTGGGTCAGCACCGCCTCGTCCTCCAGTTGAGCATGAGCTTGCCAGTTATCCTCTCTCTTAAAGGCCCGCTCCAGATTGACAGAAGATCGGGAAACCCTCTCGGTCTTCCGAGCGATCGACTTCTGTTCCGCACGAGCAGCCTCCTCTGACTCTAAGAAGGCCAACTCCCTCCGGAGTACGAGAATCCGCTCCTTCGTGTCAGCGATTCCACGAAAAGCAGACTCTTTCCGAGCCCGATAAGCCTGACTTCGACGACCCAGCATGTCATACGAAGCAGAAAACTTGTCAAGGTCCCCTTGCACAACTGGCCCAGCAGTATCTCGAGCGAGCTTGATCCTATCCTGAGCAGCAATGAGGAAGCCCCGCTCCCGTTCAATCGCAGCAGGCAAGCCCGCCTGCCGTACCGCCAGCAATTGGGTCACAAGCTGATCAGCCTCTGCCAACTTAGGCTCCAGGAGTGCAGCCAACCCCACCCCGCCAGGAAGAGACTTCAAAGTTGCAACCTGACCCCGAGCGCACCGCAGAGACAGAGTAAAAGGGGTCCCCCGTTCTACAGCAGCATCTACGCCCCTCTTTAAATGGCGATAGAAGCTGTCGACCACATCCTGCGTCACCTCGTCCAGAGCCTCCGAGGAAGCCGGTGTCAACGGGAGTGTAGCGGCAACGCTGAAGAAGATGCAACAGAATCTGTCGCTCCTGCCACAAAAGAAACAAACTCCGCACGGAAGGACGCATGAACAGCGGCCAACTCCTCTTCAGCAGCCCGCAGAACTTGAATGCTCGGCAGGGTCGAGAGGTCAATCTTCGGAGCCGTATAATCAGCAGAGGATGAGGCGGAGACCATCGCCAGCTCCATTCCCATCTGCCCGGGGCTGACGGGAGGCCCCTCGACATGAGACGGCGAAGGAGAGGAAACGCTCCTTTCTTCCAGATCGCGGCAGGCCGAGCCTTGCCCAAGAACATTCGCGGTGGGAAGTAAAGGGTCAGGACCTGTAGGGCCAAGGCAACCATGAATCGATTTGACCCGGAGGATATGTTGATAGAGCCAATAAGCCCCCTCACTAGTCAATATTTGGCTTATCTTACCAGTGGAGGAGTGTGGAGGCTGAGGTTCGCCTACAGCCACCGCAGCCTCTTCACCAGCAGTCTTCGAGTCAGGTATAATAGACTCCTCCGCCCTGTACCCTCGGGAAGGGATGCAACGAGATCGGCGTCGCCTTACTGAGGTTCAGCGATCTCGGAGACAGGTCCGAGGAAACCTTCGTCACCCCGGGCCGAGGCCTCAGCAACCTGGAGCTCCCAGCCGCTGCTGAGAGAGCCCCCGCAGAAAGGACCGCGACACACATGTCGCTAATCAAAGCAGCAAGGGCCGGATCAACTCTAGGGGCAGCAGACGGTTCAGGAGAGCCAGGTTCGTCAGACGCCTACAAAGAAAAAATGGTCAGGTCTTATCTCCAAAAAAAAAGAAAAAAAAGAATGCCACAACAAGGAGATAGCTCCAACATAGTCGTACCTCCGGAGCAGCATCAGCATTTCACCCCTCTCGGTAATAAGCAGTCCACGAGACCTAACGGCGGCTTTTCACAGAAAAGGTCGCTCTGCCGTCAGAGACTCACGTCTGACTCGTTTGCGTGAGGGATCAGGCACAGCGGAAGGCTGTCCTTCCCTCACTACTTCCTCTCGTGTAGCAAATAACGGGTCCTCCGCCAGTGCGTCTGATGTGGTAAGCGGTTGATCCGCTACTTCTTCACCCCACCAGAAAGGGAGTCTTCGCTATCATGATCATCATCCTCCTCAGCCAATTCGGAAGATTCTGATTCAGGGAGGGGAGTTTGGAGCGCTAGTTGCTTTCTAGCCTTAGCCCCCTTGGGCTTCCTCTAAACCGGTACCCATGATGAAACTGGTACTCGGATCGAAATTAACGAGAGGCTTGTTCTCCATAACATGATACAAAGCAGCCATGTACAAAATTTCCCTCGACGCCTTAGCATCTGGGACCGAGAAACTGGCCCGAGTATGATAAGTGTCATAATAGTTCCACGCCCTGACACCATCAAGAACTCTACTTTCAAAGCCCAAACAAGGGTTGGGACAGTCAAGGAATAACTGGCTATAGCCAAATTGGGGGAAAACCTACTAGGCAGGTAGGGCTCCAAGTACACATTATCGCGGTTACGATAAACCAGATGCGCGGGACAGATGTTGCGCAACCAGGTGAGCATATTCGGAGACAGAAAATGAGAAGGTCCGGTACCATCAAGGTATACATTCCTCACTTCCTCATCGGAAAAATGAGGAACGGACACGAAAAAGTCACACCCATCCACCCTCGCCAGCGCCCTTCGACAAGCTGGCATAGTATTGTATTCCCAAGATGGCAATGGCATTTGAAAAGGAAAGCGTCTTCATCGGTAGCATCTTCCGCTATTCCAGGTCCCATCAAAGATTTGTAGTGCATCAACAACCACCCCATCAAATAGTAGAACGGTAGCTCTATGTGCTCAAAATCCAGCGTCTTCTCATGGGCGACGACTTTGGACGAGAATGTTCGGAGACCATGGTGTATGCTACACACATAGCCGGAAGAAGAAGAGCCAGTCTAACTCCAAATACCAGCTTAACGGCAGGGAGAATAAAGTGGCGATGATCCTCTCAATAGAACCTGCCCTCCCGAGAACTACGCAGTTCCGTAGCCATATCATTAAAAATCCAGCCAGGAGCGCCTTCTCTGACATCTGCGTGGTGCCGTAGTAAAAATAGCTAAGAGAGTCATTTGACTCCCGAATATGTCGCTCTTGGACCGCGACTTCTTGACGCTCAACATCAGGTCCTTTATCTCTCCATGGGTTCGAGGGGTTCGAGGAGTAACTTCGCCAGAAGGGTCAACTTTAAAAAGATAATTGACCCAGGATGTGGTGTGGGGAGCGGTCCCTTCTGAGCTATCCACCTTTTTTATAGCCATCTGGTGACAAGCACTATGATGGCACAGCAACTCCTGATACACCGTAAAAAACCTGGGAGTCGTCGGTTCAAGTCCTCGAACTCCTCATTCGACGGGGTATACACCTCGAAAGGCTCGTTCCCCCACGAAAGTTTGGAGACAGTATACATCTCATGGAGAGCAAGCCCCAACTCCCCTCCGGATGCAAAGAACGTCCCCGTTCGCGGTTATACATCTCCAAGAGCGCCACGAACAATGGTTTATTGATAGGAAGCCCGTGACAAGTGCCCCGAATGGCATGATAGAGTCCCACCTCCCGCAGGAATGTTCCGTAGGTCTGCAAAACCCAAGTGGTCAAGTGGGCCCACGTAGAAGTGGGGTTTATCCAGTTCAGCAATGCCAGTCTGCCAATGGATAAGATTTTTTGCGAGCGAGCCATTCAGGAATGTATCAGCTTGAGTGAATGTGAAGTTGGGACCGTATACGTTCATGAAAGAGCCTGGGGCCAGGCCCATCATGTACCGGAGGACGGAATCCTTACCCGCGTACGCTGACCGCATGTTCGGGTTATAATGGATGTCGTCCATCAACATCCCTGATTGGGTAGGAGTTAAGTTACACACCATCTTCCTGTCCAACAACACCATATTGAACCACGACAGAGGATAATGATGCTCCATGAGAGGAATATGGATCGCCATCCCATCCAAAGAAAAATCCTAGTTCTCATAGATCTCTAATACTCGGGGATTCTTTATGATTAAAGCGTCTCCAAAGAGGAATAAGGCTTCAGGTATAATCCATCCAACTTCCCAGTATTCATCATGGCACGGAGATAATGGAGGGTCTGATTCTCGATGGCGTTCAACCTCTCCGAAGGCTCATTAGCAGGAAATTGATTCAGCACATACTTAACTAAGTCATCAAGACGTACGCCCAAGGCGAACTGATTTGAGCCAACCAGAAGTTCCTCCGCAGGATTTACTGGCAGATTCACTGAAGAAGACAAAAAAACAAGGTCAAAAAGATAGCCGAAACACAACTACTTGATGCTTATGCGGCTTAGCTCAGCATAGCCTCATGCGGCTCAGTTTGAAGAGCTCATGCGGTTCAGTTCAATGAGCTTATGCGGTTCGGTTCAAAATGCATATGCGGTTCAGTTCGGATGAGCTCATACGGTCCAATTCGAATAAGCTTATGTGGTTCGGCTCGAATAGGCTTATGCGGTTCAGTGCGGATGAGCTTATGCGGTCTAGTTCAAATGATCTTATGCGGTTCAGTTCGAAATAGGCTTATGCGGCTCAGTTTGAAAAAGTCATGCGGTCCAGTCCAGATGAGCTTATGCGGCCCTGATGATGAAGTAGTTATGCGGCTGCAAACAACAACTTTCATGCGGCTCGGCCTGGTCATATCCCATGTTCGAACATGAGTCGGACACGCAGCACACTTGGAAATACAGGCTCGCGCATAAGATATACGGCGTAGCCATGACAGTTCATGTTGATGGTCCTACCAGCAATAGGCGGGTGAACGTCGGGGTGAAAAGGCACGTCAGTCGGCGGAGGAACCGCCACGTTCGCCACCGCAGTCGATGAAGACGGCCTTCTTGCCCTTCGCTGCCGCAGACGACGATGCGACCTTCTTGCCCGTAGCAGCGGTAGTCTTCTTGGGAGCCATTGCCGATCGTTGATGGGAGAAGACGAAAAGGAAGTCGGCAACAAGGAGTTCGAGCAAAGAAGAAGGTAAAGAAACCCTCAAAGAATAAATTACTCCTATTTATAGGCGAAGGAGGCTCGTAAATTAACAAACGCTCGATCCGCACGCCGCCCAAAAGAATAAAGGCAAAACGCTTCGGTCAAAGCAAAACTGACCCTTGGGATCCTCCCCAAAAGGCGGCATTAATTCAAAAAACGAATCAAGGGCATTTAATGCAAAGATTTGCACACGTGGTTGGGACACGTGGCAAAAAGTCTATGCGGCCTAACAGTTCATACGGCCAGATAAATCCATGCGGCTGAACCATCTATGCGGTTAGCAAAGGCCATGCTTCTTATTCAAAGTATTTCAATTTTATAAATTGAAAACTTTGAAGGGGGTCCTGTAGAAGCATGGAAAATATCAGAATGATGCTCTATACGGCTCGGAACAGGAGAACTCCATGCGGCTCATACAGGGGCAGTCCCATGCGGTTCGGAGAGACTCTCAGTCTCATGCGGCTCGGAACAGGAGAACTCCATGCGGCTCATACAGGGCAGTCCCATGCGGTTCGAGAGACTCTCAGTCTCATGCGGCTCGAAGCAGGAGAATCCATGCGGCTTACATAGGGACAGTCCCATGCGGTTCAAAGAGTCTCCCAGCCTCATGCGGCTCGGAAGTATATACGCGCTCACAAACGACCAACAGAGAGATGCGGCTCGATCAATACTACGTGTCTCCGTGGGATCCCTTCACACAGCTGGCCATCAAATAATGGTCTTATTTAATGCTCTGCCGTATTTGACAGCTGACGGCTTTGGCATAAAGTGCCATGATGGTCCGGTCGTAATGACAGGCTCTTCGGGAACAGGAGAAAATCTCTGACACGATCCAAGATTGCCACGTGGCTACTCCCATACGGCTCAATTGAAGAACAGCTTCATGCGGCTGACAGGAATCATCTTCTACCGGCTCACCAAGAAGCCATCCCATGCGGCTCGCAAGTACTATACCTATGCGGCTCACTGAGACGCTGTCTCATACGGTTCATGGATATCATACGACTCTGGCAGGGTCCACCATTAAGACACGTGGCAGAGATTCAATTGCCCCCATGACTTGACAGCTGTAGCAGGGTGATTATGGGACCGTGGTTTTAAATCAATCAGAGATTTACCAGATCCCAATAACCATATTTAACGTTATCCTCACAATTAATGAGATCAGGGCATATCACTCGTGATCAAGCCAATGGGACACGTGGTGAGAGATCCAAGCTTGACACAACCAATCATGAAGATTTAAAGCAATCAGCATTAATCATTCACAGGATTTAATACTAGCCATATTTATGGCCCAGATCCTTCACGCCTAAGACTAATGGCCCAGATTGATTAAACATCAGGCCGCCGCCACTTTGAGAATGGGTAATCATCCAAATCCTAATGATGCCCTCACTCCTATAAATAAGCAAGGTGCCATTCCCTTGCGAGAGATACAGAGAGACTCCTCCAATAATCAGAGAGAAAATACACAGAGAGAGAGAAGCCAGAAGAGTAATAGAGGGAGACAAGAAGAGCATTTCTTCATCAACGCCAACCATCTCTTCACAGGAGCCAAGGCTGCATACCGATCGTCCAAGGAGTAAGACAGGGCTGCCGTCGCCTTTCCGAGCCTCTATCGTCACCCCCAGAATCTAAAATAAACAATTGTACTTAGACTGCTGTACCTAGGTTTTTGTCCCTAGGCTTTCTTTGTACAAGCGAGTTTGTAACGTGAAGTAAAAGTCCGGTCCTCCGATTATTGTTCTGTTCTTTTTATTTCATGGCAAACACGAGTCAGTAACCTCAGCATCTGTGGTCGCCGGGTTCTCATTCGAACACTATCCTCTTCGGTCCTCGCTGTCGTAGGCATTTTGTGATTTGAAAGACCCACGACAAAGGTAATTATTTCTTCCCTTCTCAAAGAAAAGAAGGACCTTCGGCGGGTAAAGGAATGGTAACTGTCACGACCCGGTCCCAATTACTTGGAACGAATCGGATCATGCCCAGCCTGCACCGTTGATGAGACGGCGGCAGTGAGCTGTAACTTCCATATGCAGGTAATCAACAACTCAAAACTAAATTTGCCGCAATATTTATTATTTGATAAAATTAAAAAAAACTTGTTCAGTGCAAAGTACAAACATAAACCATCAATTTTAAATAACATTGTTTTTAGACAAAACTAACAAACTGGAAAATAACATCTAAATAAAAGCAACATCCTCATCCAGTAAGCCATCCTCAGGAAGCACAGCAGGGTATAGCTCAGGGTCATAGTAGCTACTAATCAGTAGCTCTGCATCCTCAACAGGACCTAAAAATATAGTCTCCAGTCAGGAGGGAGCAAAGTACAAATTCATGATATTTTAACAATTGAAATTAATAATAGAATTATGCACTTTTAAACAATTTGAAATAAATAATTTTTCCAACAGTTAAAACAGTGCGATATGAATAGGTAATGAATATGACCGGATTGGGTTTGTTACAGTAATATCCTAGTGATATGGTATGGCTTATCCCCGTGTGTTTGAGGGGTAAGCTAATACATTCAGTTATACTAATTGGATGTGGTCATATCCACTACACTACTCCCCCAATCCCCAATAGTTACAGTAGTTACAATCAATATTCCGTGTTATATCGTGGTTTAAACTTGCATTAAAACAATTATTAACTAATTGTAATCTACCACAAAAATGTACTTGCCTCAAATGATTTGACTGGATGGGTCGATACGTCGGATTGGAAATTCAGATTCTTCCTTGAGATCCTACATTCGAAAACTTGTCTCAGAAAACTAAAGTTGCCAAAGATGCTATACTAGTTGCAATCTGTAGTTGTGTCCTAGTCAATTTTAGTCTTGATCTAGCTAACACAAACAAAACGCTTATTTATTAATGCGTTGCAATTAAGAAGCATCAATTTACATTTAACTTCGAGAAAATTCGTATTTATCGGTTTATTTGGAAAAACTTGGTATTTTTATAATTATATAAATACAAAACTAAGATTTTCCTTTTTAATGAGAAATACATGAATTTCTATTTTAAATTTACAACTTAATTGCTAAATGACAAAACATTTATTATTATATTCTTTTTAAAATATAATAAATAATTATTATTTTATACTACGTTCCTACAACCAAAATCATCCAGAAAATAAAAGAAAATAAAACCTAAACTATTACAATCTCACAACCAGAATAGGCTTATGCCCTTACAGACCAATTACATGAATTTAAATAAGAAAAGACAATGTTAGTCTCTAAAAATCCTATAATTAAACTTAATAATAAATTAACAATTTTAAACTAAATTGAATTTATTTTATGAGTCTCAGATATTGGTCCAATCTTCAAAAATAGCTAATGCCTCAACGTCCGGGCGAAACCGGTTTCGTTTGCACTTAGCCAGGGCCCATTGACCAATACGGTCGTCGCCCAATAAATCCAATTATTTTATATTTTCCGAAAATCATTTTAAAACTATATAATTAAATTTTTATAAAAATTTTGGCAGCATTCCCTCTATTTTTGGTCAACCCAAAAACTGGGAAAATGCTACACCACACCGATAACTGTTCCCAACCAGGGAACACAATTTTTTTTCCAACCAAAATAATATTAAACCCGAATCAGCAATTCGTTTCCGAAAAATTTTCGGAAACCCAACTAACTCGAAAAATCCGAAAATCATCAGAACTCTTTCCGAAGAGTTCTCGGAAAAATCCGAAATCAACAAACCATCCATAGAACCAAAAATCACAGAACAATTGATCCAAAATTTCCGAAAATCAAAATGTAGCCGAAAACCGAATTTTTCGAAGAAAATTCCTGGACCAAAATCTCATCATCGACGTCTACGAGGGACGAACTACTGAGATTAACAGAAGTTACCCAAAAATGACGAAATCTGAAGTGTAGCCTCAGACTCGGAACGTGTCCAGCACTTGCGGACAGCAAGGAAAACAGCGAAACAGCAGATCTGGGTCGGGGCACGCTGGCCGAGTGGGGCGGAGTCACGCGGGGTGGCTCGGAAGCGGCCGAGAACAGCAGCGGTCGCTGCGAAAATAGGGGCGCCGGCTAGGGTTCAGTCGGGAGGGGTGCGCCAGACTCGGGTCGGCCGGAAGGCACTGTCGGGTCCGGATCTCGCCGGAGAACGCGGATCGGGGCGCCGGCCGGGATCGGCTCGTAGAAGCGCTGGAGGGAGGCTGCGCTAGGGCACGGCCGACCACAAAGAGGGGTCCGACGGGGATCTTCGACGTCTGGTCGGGCTAGGGTTTGGGGAGAGGGAAAGTGGTGAGGAATGGAAAGAGAGGAAGGGGGTTTAAGTAGGGAGGGTGAGCGGGGTTACCGGAAGTTCAACGGCCATGGCCGTTCGGAAAATAAACGGAGGAGGCTCGGGAAGTTTTCGGGAGAGGAAATGAGGGGTTGGCCGCTCAAAAGAGTAATGGTTTCCTAACCTTTACTGGTAGTAATGGTTATAAGCAAGTAAAAGGAAAATTTTAGTTAAAGGAAATTTGTTCAAATATTATACAAAATTAAAGTCTCTTTTCTTTACAAAAAACTTAATAAATATTATATCAATTAATGTTTCAAATTTCGAAAACCAAAAATTTGCTTGGGTTCGAACTTGGGTTCGGGAACAGGTCTGGGACAAGTTTAAAAATTCTAGAATATTAATTTATGATTTTTACACAAAAATGATCTCGGTTTTCGAAATTGATTCCGAGTCGGTTTCGAGAATGGGAACGGGTTCAGGTCTGGCCAGACAATCAAAAGTCCATAAATTTATATTTTTGAAAATAATAATTTTAATCTAAATAACATAATATTAATTAATTGGAAAAATTACATGTTTCGATAAAATTTCCAGTTTTAATAATTTTCTAAAAATATAAATTCCTAAATTAACAATTAATAATTATAAATAATTATCTGAAATTACGGATTTCACAACCTTCCCTCCTTAAGAAATTTCGTCCTCGAAATTAAAGGATAGGTTAGGAATTACCTCAGGTCTCAAACAAATATGGGTACTGCTCCCGCATCTCATCTTCTCGCTCCCAGGTAGACTCGCCTGGGGAATCGTGCCTCCACATAACTCTGACTATGGGAGTCACTGAAGTCCTGGTCCTCTTCTCGCCTCTATCCAAAATCGCTACAGGCTTCTCTGGTACTGTAAGACTGGGTCCAATCTCCAGCTCTGAATGATCCAAATATGACTCGGATCCGGGATGTAGCGTCTGAGCTGCGAAACATGGAAGACGTTGTGCACGCCCTCAAGATTAGCTGGTAGAGCTAATCGATACGCCACTTCACCAATTCGGCTCAAAACTTCAAATGGTCCGATATATCTGGGACTCAGCTTCCCAGATCTGCCAAATCGGATAGTTCCTCTGGTAGGAGAAATCTTCACAAAGACACTATCTCCTTCTTCAAATTCCAGTGGTCGACGACTGCTATCAGCCCAATGCTTCTGCCTGTCTTAGGCAATCCTGAGCTTGTCTCTAATTACCTTCACCTTCTCTGCTGCGCTCGTCAGTCACCATCTCTGGCCCCAGTAGTACTCTTTCTCCTACGTCGTCCCATGCAAGTGGAGTACGGCAATGACGTCCATAAAGAGCTTCAAATGGGGTCATACCAATGCTAGCTTGGTAACTGTTGTTATAGGAGAATTCCACTAAATGCAAGTGATCCTTCCAAGACCCTCCAAATTCCAAGATGCAAGATCTCAGCATATCTTCTAGCGTCCGGATAGTCCTCTCAGATTGTTCGTCAGTTTGGGGATGATAGGCTGTGCTGAACTTCAGTTTTGTTCCCAAACTATCATGCAAACTCTTCCAAAAATGTGAGGTAAATCTAGTATCTCGGTCAGATACAATACTTACCGGTACTCCATGAATTCGGTAGATGTGCCGTATGTACAGTGCCGCCAACTTCTCGGTGGATAAACCAACCTTGAAGGGAATAAAGTGTGCCGACTTAGTCAGTCGGTCCACAATAACCCAAATGGCGTCCTTTTCTCCTTGGGATCGAGGCAGTCCTGACACAAAGTCCTTTGTTATATGCTCCCACTTCCACTCCAGAATGTCCAGTGGCTGTAGAAGTCCTGCGGGTCTCTGTCTGCTAGCCTTCACTTGTTGGCAAATCAAGCATCTAGCCACAAATCTGGATACATCCTTCTATTCCATACCACCAAACGATGGTACGCATATCCCGATACATCTTATTAGCTCCAGGATGTATGGAATACTGCGACTGGTGCGCTTCTTGCATCAGCTCATTCCTCAATTCGCCAGATGGTACACACAGCCTTGTACCATTCTTCAATCCTCCGTTACTGGCGATAGAGAAACCTTCAAGTGTTCCTGTCAGTACTTCATCTCTGAGTTTGCAAAGCGTCTCGTCTTGGAATTGTGTCTTCTTGATTTTGTCCATCAGACTTGAACGCAATTGCAACTGCATCAGGGTTGAGTCAGCTCCAGGTACATCAGCTTCTCGCCCCAGTTCCTTCATCTTCTCCTCAGGCAGTACAATCTCCAGACCAAGCTTCTCTATGTCCTCCAACAAGTGTCGCTCCTTGGTCAAGAACATCGCCACTGGGTATCGACTAAGTGTATCAGCAACCACATTAGCCTTACCCGGATGGTACTGCAGGTCGATGTCAAAATCCTTCATCAGTTCTAGCCACCTTCTTTGTCTCATGTTCAGTTCCTTCTGAGTGAAAACATATTTCAGACTTTTGTGATCTGTATATATTTCGACTCTATCTCCATAGAGATAATGCTTCCATAGCTTCAATGCAAAGATAACTGCAGCAAGCTCCAGGTCATGTGTGGGATAATTTTCTCATGGTTCCGTAATTGCCTAGATGCGTAAGCAATTACTTTCCCATTTTGTTGAAGAACGTAATCCAGTCCTTTTCCAGAGGCATCGCTGTAGATTAAGAAACCACCGGTTCCTGCGGGTAGCACAAGGATTGGTACAGTGGTAAGCCTCTTCTTTAGCTCCTCAAATGCCGCCTGGCAATCTTCCGTCCAGATGAACTCTTCATTCTTCCGAGTAAGCTTCGTCATTGGTTCAGCAATTCTGGCAAAATCCTTCACAAACTTCCGGTAATAGCCAGGCAAGCCCAAGAAACTTCTGATCTCAGCAACTGAGCTTGGGGTAGACCACTTCTCCACAGCAGCTATCTTCTTAGGATCCACCGAAATTCCTTCTCCTGTGACAACATGGCCAAGAAAATCCACCTTGTCTAGAAAGAATTCACATTTGGATAGCTTACCATATAACTTCTCTTTCCTCAAAGTTCCCAGAACTTTTCTGAGGTGCTCCTCATGCTCCTCTTCAGTCTTCGAATAGATCAGAATGTCATCGATGAAGACAACGACAAACTGATTTAGGTATTCATGGAAAACCTTGTTCATAAGGTTCATGAATACAGCAGGAGCATTCGTCAGTCCAAACAGCATGACCAAGAATTCAAACTGCCCATACTTGGTGTTGAACGCCGTCTTGGGAATGTCCTCTTTCCTGACCTTGATCTGATGGTAGCCGGATCTAAGGTCAATCTTTGAGAACACCTTGGCTCCACTGAGTTGGTCAAATAGGTCATCGATCCGGGGCAAAGGGTACTTGTTGTTGATGGTGATATTGTTCAGTGCCCGGTAGTCGATGCACATCCTCACAGTTCCGTTCTTCTTAGGAACAAACAAGACAGGTGCTCCCCAAGGTGAAGCTCTGTCTCGGATAAATCCCAAAGCCTCCAGTTCATTGATCTGATCCTTCATCTCCTTGGCCTCCTTTGGGTTGACTCTGTAGCATCCCTTAGAAATAGGGGAAGAACCGGGGACTAGGTCAATGGTGAACTCTATGTCTCAGTCTGGGGGTAACCCGAAAAGACTATCAGGGAAGACATCCATAAATTCTGCTATGATAGGATGGGGAGGTCCGAATTCTTCTGTGATAGAGGTGTAGGTAACACACTCCATATCCTCCGGAGTTCGAGAGATTTCAAACTCCGGCTCTCCAGGTGGGCTGAAGACAACACATCCTTTGTGACAGTCTATCAGCGCATGCTGCTTACTCAACCAGTCCATCCCTTGGACTACATCATAATTGGGTAAGGGCATCACAAGCAAAGGTGTTATGAATTAGTGGCCTGATATGGTGATAGGGCAATTACAGGTCTCAGTGATAGGTAGGGGTCCTCCACCGGTCATGACTCTACAAATCTTCTTGCTAAAGCCCGTATCTATGTGGTATGCAGAGATGAATTTTGTGGATATGAAACTATGTGATGCTCCTGAATCAAATAAAGCTAAGGCAGGATAGGAATGCACATAAATGAAACCTGCGATGACATCAGCTGTAGGTTCCTGCTCTGGCTCTTGTTCCTCTGCTGCTAGAACAAAAGCTCGCCCAGTCTTCTGTTGATGCTGCCCAAATTGTTGTTGCTGAGTGGGCAGAGGACCTTTCTGTTGAGTTGCACCAATCCGATGAGCCGCCGAGGGACAGTCCTTCACTTGGTGGGTGGAAGACCCACAGACCAGGCAATGTCCTAGTCTCTTTCTGCAGATATTTGCTTGATGCCCCGGCCTTTTGCAATAGTCGCAGACAGGGATCTGCCTCTGAGGTGCCCTATCATTGTTCCTTGCCTGCTGGTTCTGCTGCTGGTGGTGGGAAGGCCGGTTGTTGTTGTTGTTGTTGTTAGGCCTCTTCTGACTACCCTGGAAATTGTTAGTTCCAGGATAATCTCTCTTTGAACGAGCGGGTTGGCTCTTCTCTATATCTTGAGCTCGCTCTAGAATCTTTTCATAGGTCTTAGCACCGCCTGAGATCACATGGGTGCGGACCTCCTCTCTCAGCCCATGTCTAAACCTTTCAGCACGATCTTCAGGGTCAGCCACCAGGTTCTTGGCAAAATGGCTGAGTTGGCCGAATTCTGCCGCATATTCTCCAACAGTCATATTTCCCTGCTTCAGGTTTTGAAATTGCCTCTCCATCTCCCGCAACTCTGATGTTGGGAAGAATTTCCTCTTGAACAACCTCTTGAAGGTGTCCCAGTCAATCTGCCTATCCTGGAGTCGGGGTTCATTCCGATACCAGGTGCTTGCTATATTTTGCAGTTGGAGTCCCACTGCTTCAGCCTTGAGGTTTTCTGGAAGTCGAGCGACGCTTAGGAGATGCTCCATGCTATCGAGCCATTCATCAGCATAGACGATTCCTTCGGTTCCCTTGAAGGGTCGAGGGTTCTGCTTCTTGAAACTCTCAATATCGCCCACCTTGGCAGTATGATTCCCATTAATTAAATGACCTTAATATTACATAAATTAACCCTTTAGATTTATGTTTACCTTGGCAGGCCTTGGTTCCTGTTGAGCTGCTTCTCCTCCCTCCAGTATAGCCATTGCCACGCTATGGGCATTCTCCATGCCTTCTCTCATAATTGCCGTCTGCTCGCGATGAGCTTCAGCTTGAGTTCTCCGGGCTTCTAGCACTCCTCTTAGCAGACCTATGAGGTCGGTGGGGTCCACAGGTATCGGTGGGGCAGCTAGAGTGGGCAAAACCACAGGGGTTGCATCTCCGTCTGGGAAGATGATGGGTCCGCCGTTGTATTATGGGGGCGGTCGGCTAGCTGCCGAGGTGTAGCATCCGGACTTGATTGGGGAGGTGGGGTATGATAGGGTGAAGATACCCCATCGCCAGCAGGATTGGTATTGTCAGTGGCCATTCTTTGGAAGGTTTAGGATATAAACATAAGCAAGATAGCCTACCAATCTATAATCAAACAAAAATATTTACATATATAATTCGGACCTATTATTGTGACAAATCAATATTCTAGTGTTCTAATTGTCTCAAATAGATTTTCCTAAGTCGTTGATTTGAGACCTGCATGGGCCACCACAAAAATATGTCACGATCCGGTCCCAATTACTTGGAACGAATCGGATCATGCCCAGCCTGCACCGTTGATGAGACGGCGGCAGCAAGCTGTAACTTCCATATGCAGGTAATCAACAACTCAAAACTAAATTTGCCACAATATTTATTATTCGATAAAATTAAAAAAAACTGGTTCAGTGCAAAGTACAAACATAAACCATCAATTTTAAATAACATTGTTTTTAGACAAAACTAACAAACTGGAAAATAACATCTAAATAAAAGCAACATCCTCATCCAGTAAGCCATCCTCAGGAAGCACAGCAGGGTATAGCTCAGGGTCATAGTAGCTACTAATCAGTAGCTCTGCATCCTCAACAGGACCTAAAATATAGTCTCCAGTCAAGAGGGAGCAAAGTACAAATTCATGATATTTTAACAATTGAAATTAATAATGAATTATGCACTTTTAAACAATTTGAAATAAATTATTTTTCCAACAGTTAAAACAGTGCGATATGAATAGGTAATGAATATGACCGGATTGGGTTTGTTACAGTAATATCCTAGTGATATGGTATGGCTTATCCCCGTGTGTTTGAGGGGTAAGCTAATACATTCAGTTATACTAATTGGATGTGGTCATATCCACTACACTACTCCCCCAATCCCCAATAGTTACAGTAGTTACAGTCAATATTCCGTGTTGTATCGTGGTTTAAACTTGTATTAAAACAATTACTAACTAATTGTAATCTACCACAAAAATGTACTTGCCTCAAATGATTTGACTGGATGGGTCGATACGTCGGATTGGAAATTCAGATTCTTCCTTGAGATCCTACATTCGGAAACTTGTCTCAGAAAACTAAAGTTGCCAAAGATGCTATACTAGTTGCAATCTCTAGTTGTGTCCTAGTCAATTTTAGTCTTGATTTAGCTAACACAAACAAAACGCTTATTTATTAATGTGTTGCAATTAAGAAGCATCAATTTACATTTAATTTCGAGAAAATTCGTATTTATCGATTTATTTGGAAAAACTTGGTATTTTTATAATTATATAAATACAAAACTAAGATTTTCCTTTTTAATGAGAAATACATGAATTTCTATTTTAAATTTATAACTTAATTGCTAAGTGACAAAACATTTATTATTATTCTTTTTAAAATACAATAAATAATTATTATTTTATACTACGTTCCTACTACCAAAATCATCCAGAAAATAAAGAAAATAAAACCTAAACTATTACAATCTCACAACCAGAATAGGCTTATGCCCTTACAGACCAATTACATGAATTTAAATAAGAAAAGACAATGTTAGTCTCTAAAAATCCTATAATTAAACTTAATAATAAATTAATAATTTTAAACTAAATTGAATTTATTTTATGAGTCTCAGATATTGGTCCAATCTTCAAAAATAGCTAATGCCTCAACGTCCGGGCGAAACCGGTTTCGTTTGCACTTAGCCAGGGCCCATTGACCAATACTGTCATCGTCCAATAAATCCAATTATTTTATATTTTCGAAAATTATTTTAAAACTATATAATTAAATTTTTATAAAATTTCGGCAGCATTTCCTCTATTTTTGGTCAACCCAAAAACTGGAAAAATGCTACACCACACCGATAACTGTTCCCAACCAGGGAACACAATTTTTTTTCC